>OMLB01061397.1:0-23639 GCA_900302555.1 Myripristis jacobus
ACAGTTGAATTTTAATCGCATCCCAAAAATATATCAAAGAAAATAAACTTGTATATACTTTATAAAACTGATATCGTTGTGTTTAATGTGTAGTCTTACAACTTCAAACACAGAAATTGCAATTTAATCCAGCACCATTCCTTTTTGTTTTTATACTACATTTTTAGGGTACTTGGACTCTAAACAAACAGCTTTGTCAGTGATGCATATCCATGTCAAACCATAATGGCTTGACATGGGTATCTGCTAATGTACAGAGGCCTTAGGCATGAAGTTTTGTTTTTTGCTATCTCTGGAGCCTGGATAAGAGGAATTGTATAGGTTGGGTGTTGAACTGTTTGGAGGAATGCACGATGGCTACCTGAATTTACAGGTTCTATAGTCATTTCATGTAATGTCCATACTCAAATTTATACTTCTGCAAAATTGTGATTTGACAGAATACTTATTTTGGTAAGTGTAAGTATTCCTAGTGATTACTCAGTAGTTATCAGGGCGGGTGTAAGAATTCCCAGAACACCTTAACAGAATTTGACAATGACCCCTGACTTCATCTACAAGCAATACTGTGTCATAATTCATTAACTGATTGTCTCTATTGACAACTTGTAGTCATGGAAGTGGAAGTGGAAATAGCACATCTCCCCGTTTGACTGTATGTTTCCGTGTGTGAGAGAAAGCTATTGATCTGACCATTCAAATGTGTGACAGATAACAACAGCTCAGTCTGGATTTCCGGAGTATTTTTTGTTATTCAGTAACTTCTTTATCACCCTGCTATCATCCGGACAAGCCCCCTCGCCTGATCAGCAGCAGATGACTAAGTACATAGACCAAAACAACTCTCCCATGAATCACCGGCTTTGATTTGGATTCTGAATTATTCATTGCCATATGATTTACACAGCAGCTAAGTAGTGTGAGGTTGAATTGTTATGGGTTCCTATGGTGAGTATCAATGCACCTTTACAAAGCTCATTCCATAAATTGTGGTAGAGTTGACTTAAATATAACCTTTTTCCCTTCTATTTTACAGCAAACACAATACTTCAATGTATAGTAAGACACCTGTATGCTTTTCTCAGTAGTGAGATGGTTTTTCTATATAGCACCCTGCCTACATGCTTCCTCCACACATTCTTGAGGTGTATGAATTCAACTGATCCATCATGCAGCTGAAATAATCACTAACTTCTACTACTAATAATATAAATATTACATATATATATAGAACATCTTTAAGTATCACAATAAACAGTACTGGTGTTAGAGAGCAGTTTTTCACTGCTGTCTCAAATTGTTTCTTGAGGGAGACAGATCCTTATGATCGGTTGCCTCGACTCAGTGTTCTTTGTTTTAGTGCAAACATGGTGCACAAGTCCATGTTTGCCTTGCAGTGTCTCAGTGACCTCGGCCATTACCCTGGAATTGCATTATGCAGACTTCTACAAACAAAACAATGAAGTTCTGCGATACACAAGACCACTTCTATCTCTTTGTAGTAAGTGCTCTCTCATCCTACCTCCATGTACAACATCTAGCCCCATTTCTTGATCCGCACAGAGGCCTCTGTTCTTTTAGAGTAACAGTGCCTTCAAGTGCTCATTGTAAACATTGTAGTCACCGTATTTACGAGATCTAGAGCACAGGAATGCCACCTCAACCTCATAATTACCGGTCACAAACTGGGAAAGATTGATGCTGCCCGAATTTCCTAGTTGTGATTTGTAAAGGTTTGTGATGTCTTCCATTTTTTCAGGTTGCTATGGTTCCTGATATTTCCAGCCAAAGCACTTGAGTGCCAGTCAAGTTCTGACGTTGGAAATATGAGCTTTTGACATTGCACTTGAAGGCAGGATAAATGTAGCTTTGAAAACAGAAGATGATTGCATGTCAGTGCTTCCAGACTACTTGTTTGCCATGGTGATAGACCATCCGCTGAGGATGACCTCAACCTTATAAAGAAAAAGTGAACTCTCCTGCTGTCTTTAAGGTGAAAACTTGTCCAGGTGGAACAGTTCAGCCTGCGCTAAACTCCTCCATGGTCAGAGCCAGTAAGGCAGAAGAGCGCTCATGTGATGCAATGTTATCCCCATAAACCCCTTGATTTTTAAATATGAATTTTTGGTTGAAACACCCACTTTATAATGTCCGATTACAGTGATGGAATACTGGTGTGAAGAAAGTTTGAAGTCTCTGAAAGTTCAGTTGTATTTTTGAGCCCTAAAATACGACCACTTGCTTGGGACAAAGTAAAGCATGTACATTTTGTAGATATTACACTAAACATGCAAAATCACTGGGATGTTCATATTCACTACAATGGCAGACTGGGACACATTTTCTGTTGTTAGGAAGTTGTGTTTGTAATCTTGGCACAGCATTTTCACTGAGTCTATTGACTGATGCAGTATAAACATGAATATTCTTTTCTCTTTTGTTGCCTTCTAAGTTTCTCATTCAATATCCATCCCAGCCTTGATCTTACAATGCGCAGCCCATGATATACATTGCACATAACCCCATGGCAGCACATCAGTCCTGATCAGCAGGCATATTTGTGCATTAGCATAATGTATGGCAGCAATATGAAGCTGCCATCCCCTAGACTGCTCAATTTTAAACCGAATATTACATGATTATTGACAGTCTCCCCATCTCATGGTTGTCAGGAGAATGTTTATCTTTCTTTCATTGAGGCTGACCTCACTCATAAGGTCTTCTGTGCAGAAAGAGATGATATTTAATGAATCCAGGATAGTGTAATTACTACTGAAATCCCTTTTTTTTCACCTTGACTTGAACTGGAAGAACGGGTCCCTGATGAAACTACTTAAGTGACTCATTCTCATCGTCATTTGAATGATTCTTTCTTCAGCATAGACTACTTGGGGAATTCACTGCTCTGTGACTGTGTAAGTGTAACACCGTTAAGTGTGCCACTGAGCAGCCTTAAGGAACCATACCAGTGATTTTCCATGTGTGGCGTAATATCTACAAAATGAATATACTTCACATTTAATAATTTCCCAAAGCAAGTTGTCATATTTTAGAGGTCCAATATAATTTTTTCTACCTTTTTATCCAGCCTCTGGATTCCGTTCATTCCTCTATGATATGAGCTTTCAGAGACTTCAAACTTTCTTCACACCAGTATCCATCACAGTAATAAAACTGTCCACTTCAGTTTTTCTAAAAGAAGCAGCACTGTTGTGTTTTGATCACTTGAAACATAACCCCAGGTTCCCTTTTGAAACAGTGTCCAAACGAACTCAGAATCACTCCCTTCAGTTTAGCTCTACAGCAAACAATTTGTTGAATTTTTTGCACAAAAAATGATGATATTCAAAATAGCCTATCAAATCAGCTCACTGTTTTGTCAGTTCTCCAGAGATCAATCAGGATGTGCACCCTTTACACCTTTTAACCCAATTTGATACCATCCCTTTAGATGCACTTTCCAAATTGGTGCACTCTGCTATACCAGCGTCTTGCCTACTTGACCCATTACCTACTAAACTTCATAGAGCTTTTTTCAGTTCTCGGCCCAACAATGCGCAATCGTCTAAATCTGTCACTTAAATCCTGCACTTTACCATGTGCTCTTAAAATGACCGTGATCAGGCCTTTACACAAAATAAACCTAAACTTGATCCTGAAGCCTGGATTACAGGCCGATATCAAATCTCCTGTTCCTCTCAGAAGCACTTGAGCATATTGAGAATCCACTTATTTCAGCCAGCGCTTACAGACTCAACTTTCTCCATGTGGCATGATAAAGGCCTTAAGTGTTTCAATGATCTGTTTAAAGGCGGCATCTTTTGTAGCTTTTCAGACCTCTCTGTTGATGTTCATCTCCCTCCCTCTCATTTATTTCGTTATTCCCAAATTAGACATTGCGTCATATCCTTATATCCATCTTTCTCCTCCCTACCTCCAATGCAACTGTGGGAGGAGTTTCTCAACTTTGATCCCCTTCAAAAATCTTTAATGTCAAAAATCTACAACAAACTCCTCTCTCATAACAGTTTGCCAGTTTCCAAAGTCAAAGTTGCCTGGGAGCGAGAACTAGGACTTCGAGGAAATCTGGTGGGACACTGCTCTTAAGAAAATTCACACTAGCTCATCCTCTGCTTGCCTCACTCTCATTCAATTCAAAGCATTATTCAGGATTAATTTCTCCAAAGCCTGTTTGGCTCAAATCTACCCAAACATCAACGACACCTGTTACAAATGTCATTCCTCTCCTTGCAACTTATCCCACATGTTCTATTCTTGTCCCTCATTAGAAACCTTTTGGAAGACCTACTTTGACACGGTGTCTAAAATTCTTTCCGTTACAATCAATGTCTCCCTCCACCTTGCCATATTTGGGTTTCCCGAGAACTACGAGCATTTCTCATCTAAAAAAATCGATATTCTGGCTTTTACTTCCTTACTGGCTAGATGACGGCTTCTCCTGTGTTGGAAGTCAACTAAACCTCCCTCTAGCACTCAATGGCTTCATGACACAATGTCCTTCCTAAAGCTAGAGAGGATAAAATACTCTCTTAGAGGAAATTCTGATTACTTTTATAGTAAGTGGCAACCTTTTCTAAGGTATTTTGACACCCTCCAATCTCTGGCTAGCGACTGAGTCTCTCCACCCCTCCTTTCCTTTCTTTTAATCTTATTTTATTTAATTTATTATTATTTTATTTTTTATTCACTTATTTATATTTTTTGTTATTTTTCTCTGTTTTGTATAGCTGTGATATATATCCATATGTTGTTGATTTGTATGTTTTTAATTGCTGAAAAATTTCAATAAAAATATAAAACAAAAAAAAAAAAAAAGCACTTGAGCAAAGTGTAGCTGCTCAACTTCTAGACTATACATCTGCCCACAATCAGAGTGAACTGTTTCAATCAAGTTTCAGGTTTCTCATTCTACCAAAATCACACTTACTAGATTGACAAATGATATCATTCTAGCCATGTACATTGGTGCCTCCTCTGTACTTACTTACTTGTTTACTTACTTACTTACTCTATACCACTTGATCTGAGTGCAGCTTTTGACAACATTTGACGCACCACATTGTTGAGGCACCTGGAGGATCTGCTTGGTATTGGTGGCCTTGATTTAAATCTTATCTCTAAGAAAGACAGCAGTGTGTCCACTATACCAGTGAGACCTCTGAGGATCGAGCTTATCTGTGATGTTCCTCAGGGGTCGGCCCGTGGCCCTCTCCTATTCTCTATCTACATGCTCCCTCTGGGTAACATTATCCAAGGCTGTATTTTTATTTATTTGCTTCCACTGTTACGCTGATGACACTCAGATCTTCATCCCCATCAAGCAGCATGACCACTCTGCATTGGCTAACCTTGAGGTGTGTCTGTGTGCTATTAAAGCTTGGATGTCCTCAGATTTCCTGGTGTTTCATGCTCACAAGACTGAAATGCTGGCCTACACTAAAGCATCTTACCCTAAACTTCGACAACTGCCTCATCTCTCAAAACTCTACAGCTAAAAACCTTGGTGTTATTTTTGACTCTAGTCTCTCACTAGTCACTCACATCAAAAACACCACTTTACTGTAATGTTCTGTATTCTGGTCTGCCTGTCACTAGCGCTAGGAGCCTTCAGCTGGACCAAAATGCTGCTGCCAGCATCCTGACAAGGAAGTTTGGCCTCATCACATCTGTTCTGGCTTACCTGCACTGGCTGCCAATTAATGCCGGGCCAGATTTTCAAATCCGTTTATTCACCTATAAGATTCTAAATGGGCTTGCACCAGCCTACCTATGTAACTTAATTACACACTGGATCATAAATATTTGCAGAGGTATAAATTGTAGTAAATGGGCCAAACATTCATAATCACTGTCATGGTCCTTAACTTACTTTTACTGTAGTCATACAACACACTTGTTTTTGAAGTTGTGTGCCCATTTTTTCATATTGCTGCATGCAGTATTCACCCTGGTTTTGACTTTGCACTTATTCACTGGTGTTGCAGTTATGCTAAAGCAATTCTTACCACCTTTCTTCTGTATTTCTGCACTTGCAACTTGACTTTAGCACCATTTGGTTTTGGTTTAAAAAAAATCTCTAGACTATTTTCTATTCTGAACATCAAAGGCCAACCTCTTCCACTTTTCTCTCAGCCTGTATAGGAGCTAATGATGGCCCATATGTTGGCTTCATTTATCAAGTAGTCCTCTACATCAGCAATAGCATCACAAAAGCCAGGAAGGGAGAGGGTCAATGAGTGGAGTGCCTTACTGTCCTATGACTTGACTGTTGGTGAACAACATGAGTCCTTGTCCAGGTAAACCAGGTAATCCTACATTATTTATCATTAATTAATTAATCCTACATTAATTTGTGAAATGCAGAAAATCACTTAGCTGCACCGTAGCCCTGGTCTAGTTGTCTAGTGGTCTAGTTTGCAGGCAGTTTAACTCTCTGTCATTCCATGCACCACTAGGCACACACACACACACACATCTTTTACTTTGCAGGAAATTTTAGCCACTAGAACTGTGTTTTCCCTTACATTTCACAGCTTCAATCAAAGAAAAAAAAAATCCATATTGTATAACAGTGACATATATATTCTGCATCTGCTAGTTACAATGCTTCACTGAAGCTATTTCACACTTATACTGAGTGAAATATTCAAACCAAAAATGCCAGCATTACAGCAAATAGAAAATATCTACATGTCTTGTATATAATTTTATACACATTTCCCTGTAATTCAGCAGGACAGGTTAGGGATCTTTGGAAATCTTGGAATCTTCACTTGAATGTAGAATGAAGACATGTGGGTTCATGCAAAGCTCATATCTTCAGCTCAATATATTAAAAACCAAAGATATGGCCATTGATTTTTGGAAGCATGCCAGCACACCTGAAAACGCAATAATTAATAGTCAATCAGTTGAAGTTGAGCAAACCTATAAATACCTTGGGACTATCATTGATAATTCACTTAACTTTGAGGCAAACTGTGAGGCTGTGTGCAGGAAGGGGCACCAGCGCTTGTTCTGCCTCAGGAAGCTGTCCCACTTCCACATCAGCCAAACCATGTTAACACTATTTTATCGTGCTTTTATTGAGTCTCTTTTATCTTTTTCTTTGGTGGCATGGTTTGGCAGTCTGACACTGAAGGACAGGAACAGATTGTGTCAGATTATTAAATGGTCCAGTCGGCTGATTGGTGAGTCACAGCTGAGCTTAGAATCCCTGTACACCAAACAGTTAGAGTGGATCGCCAGCTGCATCACAAGTGATGACTCCCATCCTCTGGGTAACGAATTCCAGCTCCTACCTTCTGGTCGTAGGTTCAAAGTCCCAAGTGTAGGACAAAGCGCTACAGGAACAACTTTATTCCAGCTGCAATTGTCCACTTGAACAAAGCTTAGGGTTTGCACATATTTACTTATTTATTTATTTATTGCACATTGATTTTATGCTGACGGTCTTTTAGTGGTTTCTCTTGAGTCCTGTTTTTAGTTTTTTTTGTCTTTTAGTAAACTTGATGTGTCACGTCTTTGTTTTGCATATGTACTTTGTCAGTGTTTTTAGTGTTTTTATTGTCAAATGTTTTTGTCTTACTAAAATGGACGGCCCTTGTTCTGTTTTGCTGCAAAACAAATCTACCTCCGGGTACAAGTAAAGTCACCTGACCTGACCTGAGCTCAACAAAGACAAACCACTGAGGGAACGGACAGAGTTGAAGAGTTTAATAACAATCAAAGTTTCTTTAAACCATGTGCCTGCGACCAGTGCTCTCGAGTTATCTTAATTGCCAGTATTTATGTTAAGCTTGCCATTAGCTTTCATCATTTATTCAGTGTCTGCAGTATTCCTCTGTTCAGACAGGTTCAGCCATCTTAGCGCCCTGTGCCTCAAGATATTCCTCTGTTCCAACTCTGGGAAACTCAAATGAATCCACACACTTTTTTAAGTCTTGATTTTAGAATCTGCTGCTTGTAACGAGCTTGTAATGCAGCTTGTAACTCGACCACTGAGCAACCCTCCAGCTGCTTGATTTAGCGTTTTCCAGCTTTTAAGCGGGCAGATGAGGAAGATTCTTCAACATCTTGTTTGCGTCTAACAGCAACATTTGAAGGTCATGACCGCCTCGTGTTTTTATCCGTGTGCTCATGAATCTCTTTCATCCAGCCTTCTTACCTTGTGAACTTGCCGAATGAAAGTCCTTTGCGGTTCAGGTTGGCGCAATAAAGTTGATGATTGTTCCCATCTTCGCTCTGACGCAGTTTGCTGATGTAGCACCTCATCAAAGTGCACAACTCACAGAAGTCACCAGACAGCAGGTTCGAGGCTGTTCTCACTCATTCCAAGTTAGCATCATGATCCATCACAATACAGTCCCATTACTCTTTTGTCATTAGGTACAGTAGCATTTTACCACAGTAGCTGATTCATTATTAGTTTCTTACATAGCATGGAATGACTGACTGAATACCTTTACTGAACCCCTATTAGCCATGTAGCCAAAAAAAAAAAAAAGAGAGAAAAAGGTTAATTCTATTTAATAGCTTATTGATTGCCGACACTGGAAAATTCAGATTCAGTAGTAAGGGTAAACATGATTTAATGCTGTACAAATCTAAGTACCCAGCCTTCTCAAAACGAGCTTGCACTCTGTTTGGATCTTAAAGGTGTGGACAGCGATGCAAAACAAGCTGGACACCTCACTGTCCATGGCATTACAAGCACGCCCTCCGTTATCCCCACTGACCTGACCTCTCTCTTGCACCAAATGTGGTGTTGCACGGAATCAGTAGATTCAAACAGGTTGCCCAGTTTGGATATGGGGGAGGTTCCTGTTTATCTGTAGTTTTTGTTCAGCTGATCCAGTTACACCTGCAATGAAACCTGCTTCATCCAGCTCACCTAATATATTCCACTAATGTGAGGTTTTTTTTTTTTTTATGATGTAAATGCTGTTTTCAAGGCTTCACCACTCTGAAACATACAAAATCTCAGCAACACTGAGTAAGCCTAACTGTCTTTTCATTCTTTTTTCCCTTTTTTTTCCTCTGGTGGTCAAATTTAAAATGATTGAACATCAGAATATAATATTCCATCTGCCGGTAATATGATGCGGTGTCCTGTCTGCTACCTAAACTCACCATTTTACCTATACAGGGGAGTTTAGCCGGCTTTTTGGGCTGGCGAGTGTTCCAGGACATGACATCATGCTACATATAAGTGGTGGCAAACAAATGAAAGTTATCGGAGGATGGGATGTAATTGAGCTGATTGTGCTGTGAATAATTGTTACTGGCCGGAGGTCATAGTTTAGCGGCTCCGACAACATTATTGATGAGGATGTGGCTTGCACAAACGTTTGCCGCCGTGCAGTGTGGTCAGCTGCGGGTCAGAGCTGCTGCTACAGGCTCAAGTTGCGCACTAAAGCGTCCAATGTGGTTGGAGAGGCGTCAGCAGGCGCTGATCCTCTATCAGACTTTGATATGCGGACTCCAGCCTCTCTGCGCCATTGGCTGCTGTATGTTCATATCGCAGAGCTGCTCCGCGGCATGGGGAATCGTTTTCCAACTTTTGCGCAATGAACCGCAGTCAGTCGGGCACTGAATTTGACCGACGGCGGCAACAACATGATGGACTTATGACACACAGCGTTTTCTGCAAATTGCTCGTTTGAGGACGGACTTAATTGCGATTTACTTGAAATTCAATACTTTCTCCTCAAGCTGAGTTTGATTATCGAAGTTTGACCAGACCAATCACGATGACTTTAATTTTCCTTCTCATTTTATCAGCTATGGGTACCGGTCAGTCAGTGGTCACAGGACACAGGGACGTTTACACAAACCACTGGGCAGTGCGGATTGCAGGGGGTCCCGGGCAAGCAGACAAAATAGCCGAAAAATATGGATACAAAAACTTGGGACAGGTAAAGACTCGTAGCATTCAGTGTATTTTCCTTCTCTATCTCTCCCTGTTTAAAGTTATTCCTCTCTCCCCGTTTCTATTATGCGCGGTAATTAGCCTGGTATAAACAACACTGTTTACTATTTTTGCGGATGGAATTCCCGAGTTACGTGCAGCAGGATCACGCCAGGCTCCCGTCACTGCCAACTTGAAAATGCTGATTTTGTGAAGTGTTTTGGAAAAGCTGTTGTGCTGTCAAGTGCAACTTGAAGATTAGCCCACTTTGATAAAATCTCAAACTGAAGTCATTCCATCCTGACCATTCGGATTCATGAAAGTTGATTATGGGTAGTTGTACGTATAATGTATAATAAATTATGAATGACTGATTAGAAATGTTGTTGAACTTCTGCTCCGCTTAATTAATTGTCCCATGAGATTTCTGTTAGCCAGGGGTTGTGAAAGCAGCTGCATCTAAGTTGTAAATCTCACACCAAGAAAGTGTGTAAGTGTGAGAAATTGTAACCACTTGCATAGCTTAAATTGCTGCAGGAAAACTAAAAAGAAAAGGGGGGAAAAAAATAATAAGTAAAAGACAGACTGTTCTTTTAGAATCTGGATGCACTCAGTGAAGTAATAAAAAATATCCAGTCATCAAAACACAGTGGTTGACGGAGTGAAAACAGGAAAATGGGAATAACAGGGATAAAGATAGAAGTGGAGAATGGAATCCCAGCGAACAGGGTTGCCCCAGGGCATTGACGGGACGTCCGGGGACGTTTGGTCTGTGGAACGTCATGAACGTCCCCTAAACGCCCGGGGGATGTTCTCTGTTTGCTGGGATGGTTTGAGTCAGCACAGTTTCACTGTATTCTGAAGAATAATACTGTGCTGTGCCAGCTGAGCACATGTGCTGGGAATTCTGCTTACATTTTTGGTGCAAAGTCAAGAGAGAGGATGAAAGTCATTTTACATACACCTACAAAGAGACAAAATATGTTAATTATGTAGAGAACTTAGTCGAGTCAGTGTCACAGTGCAGGTGTCCCATTAAAAACAGTCAGGCGGAAGGTTGCATCCAGCTAGACAGATCATTACTGTGAGCTTTTGTGTCATTTTCTCTCGTCTCAATCTTGATGTTGCTGTTTGATGTCTTTGGTCAGATAGGAAGCCTGGAGGATCATTACCATTTCCACCACAGCAGAGTGGTTCGCAGAGCAGCCTACTCTTTTAGGGGCCCCCACAGCTTCATCCATATGGACCCCAAGGTGAGACCGGGATGAGATACTTTCCAGTAAAGTCAGAATGAACAGCAGTGGTGACAGAGTCTGAATATGAAATTGTCTTTGCTCTTCTCAAAGCCTCTCCTGGTAATCACTTTCAACTAACAATTTGTTGAGGTTTTCATATAAATAAATCTCCATCTTGCCACTAAGTTGATGCAGCTCAACCTATATGTCGCAGCTCATGAAAGCGTTTGCGTTTGCTCCTCTGAACACCCGGTGTCTGGTAGGTCTTTCAGGGGAAAAATGAGAGTGCGAGGGAAGTGATGTGTCGTACATGTCTGGTTCGTTTGGAATAAATAGAAGAAGAATTGGGCAGTTGGCATAAGCAGTCATAGCTACCATTTAGGATGTAGGATTTTATTTGGATCTCCATTAGCTACTCCTCCCGGGGTCCACACAAAACACAAAAGCATGACAACAGATACGACACTTACAGACAAAACAACCACAAGAAGTTAAAATCAGTAAGGTACAATTAATAATCTGTCTCGCAAACTTATTACTATACATATTCTTATCCATATACAGTCATACACATTAATATACACTAAATCCATAAGCACTGAAATATATACACGCAGACATAAATAATTTACATTATTTTGACTGATTGACTGATACTGAACAGCACTGATTTATTTAGCTATTTATTTATTTGTTTTCTCAGCGTTCATTTCTAGAATTTCCTTGTTTAAGTTGGCAGCCTTCTGATTACCTTTGCATAGTCATATCAGTGGAAAATCAGTGCACAATTCACAATCCATAAAAAGTCTATTTTCATTCCAGCTCATAAATTCACTATATTGGCTGCTGCATCCATAATCAGTGGATTTTTCCCCACTAAAATCGGTATCATATCAGTCTCAAAAATCCCATATCAGTCAGGCACAACTGAATATACACTAAGCGCTGAATGTACGTACAAGGTGAAATCCTACAACGTGTCTATGTGCATGTGGTCGTCCATGACTGAACAGAACAAGAAAAGAGTCAAACTCCATCAACAGAAAATCGGACGAAAAAAGATGCGAGTGTTTGATTGACAGCAGACCTCTGGAAGAGCCGCGCAGAAACAGAAACGCCACAGCGATGAACACCTCGCGCTCAGGGCAGGTTTTTTAAAAATTAAAATCAGGGTTTACCGTTTCAGCCAGGCACATACAGCACGGGCCTGTTCCCTCACTCTGTGCACCACGGGCCTACATTCTGCTCTGCATGACAATGAAACGTCTACAGCAACCCAGGTGTTTAGCAGACACACAGCCCACCTACGCAGATTTACACAGATTTGACAGACAATATATCAGGGCTTACTGTACTGTACCCCAGCTGACAGAGAGGCCTGTTATTCTCCCTGTTAAAGTTTGAAGCAGATAAATGCCGTGTTCAGGTCATTTACAGGAATTCTGAGCCCCAGACTGGGAAAAAATGTTCACACCAGCCTCCTTGTGGTTATTGTAAGTGGGATATGTGAGGATTATTTTGTAAGGCTCCAGAGTGAGGTTAGATTGCTCTTAAAGGGATAGTTCATCCACTTTGAAACATGTCGTATTATTTATGTTATGCTGTTATGGGCTACAGTAGTGCTGCTGTTTTCCTCCTATCACATACTGGCTGGATGCTCCAAGTGCGAACCGTTGAGGTGCACATCCCCCCCCCAGCCAGGGTTCTTAAAAATAACTGCTTTAATCCACTCAAAATGATGTGTAGTAGAATTTCTACAGCCTGAAAAATGTGTTGACTGTTTACACAAAAACATAGGAAGTGCAGAAGTACCCAAATCTCTCTGGGTGTTGATAACAGGAAAATGCAGTTTTAAACAGCAACTTGAGCAAAACTATCATCCATGTGCACTTGGTAGTTGTATTTGTAACCATATGTGCATGTTATTTTGCCAAAGTGACACTTGTGAAGTGGTGTTAAACCTTCTTTGAGTGGATTAAGGTGGTTATTTTTAAGAAAAGGGGTTCCTTGTTGCTTTGAGTGCCTTGGAGGTAAAAACAGCCAGCCAAAAGTGCCTTGATGGTGTAACACAACAGCTGCAGTATATATGTTTGGTGTGTTTTTCATGTCAGTATTTCCACTGAAGCTTAATAATTGAAAATGTTTCAGCTATCTCAAGCCTCAGCAGCAAATGTCAGGTTTTGGTGTCAGTCCCTCACAGCATCAAAGAGCAAGGACTTCTTTCGAGAGCTGCCATGTTGCACCAGCAATTACACAGGGAATAACTCTGATTTTAAAAAAAAGAAAGAAAGAAAAATGGCAGAGATCCGAATTTCTCCACCCACAGTGGCCTCAATAGGCCAGAATACAATGCAGCCGCAAAATCTGTATTTTGACTAAGGAGTGTGATTTTGAAAGGAAACTCTTATTCTCTTGCACTTCTCATTTTATCGCAAATATTAAAGCTAATGCTGCTGCTCTCTCCCCCTACATTAGTGAACTGCACTCAGGTTCAAAGTACTGCTGGTTTTCTATTCTGGTAGCCAGTGAAAGTGCATTCATCTGGTGTTCAGGTATAAGTCAGGCCTTGATTAGATGGTAGAGTCAAAACCAGTGGGGCTGTGAGTGCTGTGGGCTGTGAGTTGGAAACTACTGAGCGACATGTGCAAACCACAGCCGGATGCAGTGACACCTGTTCTCTTGGGGTTATTAAAAGGCATTCAGGGAAAAGTAGGAAATCACAAAGGTCCCGCTCACATTAGAGCTCAATATGGTCGTCGCTCCCCATTCGCCAGGTTTCCACCGTCACGCCAAATGCAGGCGTGCCAGTGCTTGTTAAGGCCGGTTGCGTTTCCATCGTCGCCTCCGGTCTTTGATGGGGCTGTCGGGGGCCAGTTTCCACGTGCTAATAGCCCACCAAATACCCACGGGGCCAGACAGGGCTAACCGAGGGCTGAGGCGGAGTTAAGGGTCTTAAGTGGGGAGATGGGTGCAGCTGATAAGTACAGATGTCAGTGCAGCAGCTCGCTTTTGTAGCAGAAAAACCACCGAGAACAGAAAAGCGGAGAACAAGCAGCAGTCCTGGTCAGATGAGGACATTAAGGCTCAGCTCATCGGCTCATCGTGTTTGCCGAAATGAAGATATTATGCGATATATAGTGAGACAGCTGGCAGCGATGGGGATCCAACGCACAGCAGGACAGCAGGTCTGCCAAAAAAATGAAAAAAAACTGAAGTCTCAGTACAAGGCAGTTAAAGCACACAACGCACAAAGTGGCGTCCAAAAGAAAAAAAACAAACCTGTTCCGTTCTGCATTAGTTGGTGGCGGCTCTGTAGACTTTAACCACTCAATTCCTACTTGATTAGCATACACCATCACATGCCGAGGCGACGTGATGGTATAGGGCAAGACTGCAGGACTATCTGTACAACAGTGGAAACATGAATACTTGTTGTTCTTGTGGATTTAGCCTGCGGGCCATTAGGACTTCTGGCTCGAAGACAGCCCGAGCTCACAGTGGCACACCAGTGGAAAGCCGGCTGTTTTAGTGCTTTGCTTGTTTAAAAAAGGGATAATTCACTTCACTTACCCCCCCGGCTGTTACGTCTCATTGTTACTGAGTTAAACTGAGCTCAGTATAAGTCTATATTCTCAGGTTCACCATTTTTCACCTCCTCATTCGCGTGTATTGCGTTCACAAAACAGCTCTCAAAAACGTAGCTCTAACTTAAATATGAACAGATCCTGAAAATCAGGATCTGTTGCAACCATCCCTACCCAAATCCACGCCTATATAAAAAGTTAATTGCGACACTTCATCATCAAATAAATAATACTCTGAAGTTGGAAATAAATTTGTGATAACTAGTAGTGTAAGAGCATCTGTGGGTGGATTTCTCCCGTAGAGAGGGGGGTGGGTTAGTGATCAGCAGGATGGGCTGTTAAAAATGACAAGTGAGAGAGACAGC
Source organism: Myripristis jacobus (assembly GCA_900302555.1). Taxonomy (NCBI): domain Eukaryota; kingdom Metazoa; phylum Chordata; class Actinopteri; order Holocentriformes; family Holocentridae; genus Myripristis; species Myripristis jacobus. The sequence goes on from OMLB01061397.1 coordinate 15,116, forward strand.
TAATTGTGTTGTGGCGATCCAGGTATAACAGTCCAGATGGGAATGATGGCGCCTGAGGGCCATTTTAGGGGGAAACCAAATTATGGAGCTGAGTAGTGGGGTAATATTTCAAGAAAAAAAAACAGAATTTCTGAGATTAAAGTCATAAATGCACAAGAAAAAACTCTCAAATTTCTGAGAACAAAACTAAAAAATTCTGAGATTATAAAGTCAGAAAATTATGAGAATTTCTTCTTATCAAATCCCATATTAAAAGACAAACTAGTTTTCCCCATTTTTTTAAAAAATTGTGATGTTTTTTCTCATGAATTTGTCCGTTTAATCTCAGAAATATTTTTTTTCCTGTAAATTTATGCATTTAATCTCATTTTTTTTCTCAGAATATTACCCCCCTTCCCCCGACTCCATAATTTTTTTTCTCTCCCTACAATAGCCCTAATATGCCGTCTTAAATTGGGATTTGAGATGGAGGCGTATGGAGTTTTTAAAGCAGCCTGTTTCAGGGCTTCTCCTCTGGTCTTAAGGCCAAGTTTATCTCCTCTAGACACCTTGAATCTCAGGAGTAATAAAAGCAAAGTTGAGTTTTGTGGGAAGACAGCAGTAGAGCTCATTTTGTGTACTAAAGCCCTCTGCGTAATCCTTCGAGGCCTAACGCCCAACACTTCAATTTTACCTTTAACCCTTGATTTGCTCACTCAGTCTGTATGATTTCAGTGCTGCCATAGCACGAAAAGAGATTTTGTCTTCATGATTTCTTGACCTTCCCGCTAGGATCAGAGCTATATTTCCATTTATGATGGTCAGTCACAGACATGCATTGCTTGACAGTTGTAAATGCCGGTACTGAACAGGAAAATGCACTGTATGGTCCTGGCCTTATCCTCTGCATGTATCAGAGTCGTTTACAATTTAGTCACATATTTTGCATGATACCGTATAGAGTTTTGTTTGAATGGAACTGCATGTAATTTTATTATTTTAAATTGAACAAGGCATTTTTTATGAGCGTTACATGTAAAAAGGAGAGGCATTTGCTTTGCTTATAATAGCATATGCACGCTGGGTAATGTCATTGATTAAAACATGAACACGTTTATTGCCCACTTATCTCGACAGAGAGGCCATATCCTAAAGCTGCAGTGTCCCACAAGCCTGTGGTTTTCTGCTGAAAAGTCTTTTAGGATGATCTGCAATTAACTACTTGAGTATCAAAGCAGGGAAATTGATAGGGATTATTAACCACAGCTGCGGGGTTCATTTTCATTCTTTAACACACCACTTTTTTTTTTCTTTTTTTTTTTTTTACAATTTTCCCACCCTCCCAGAGGATACAAAAATGTCTCTATGTATGTCTAATTCCATTAAGGATATTGTGTCTCTTTAACACTTTAATATGGACAATAGCGTCAGTAATACCAATAGTTATTTTACTGACTACTTGTCATCTTACTAATTTACTTTTATTGCCAGTAATGCTTGGATTTAAGTCATCAAGCATCCTTCTATGCAGATTAGACATTACACTGATGCCACTGCACTTACACAGAGGGAGTCCATCATTAACCCAGTCTTCAAAGCTTGTCTGTCAAACATGTTATTATTTGAGAAGAGTCCCCACACTTAACCAGCGAGACATTTTATTTCAGAATGCATATCTGTTGAAAACAGTCTGGTTCATCTCGAAAGTGAAACCACTTCTCACTGTTGTTAACGTTTCCATTTCCATGCGTAGGTGGACTGGGCTGAGCAGCAGCTTGTAAAACAGAGAGTAAAGAGGTACACCAGAAGTGACCCAAACTTCATTCACTTCAATGACCCCAAATGGTCCAACATGTGGTACATTGTAAGTACAACGCAGTTCTTCTATTCTGAAACCCATTAAAGCACCATACCAGTGATTTTGAATGTTTGGTCCATTTACTACAATTTACCCACATTTTACATTGCAACAAACCATTTTGTAAATTGGGGTACAAAGTGGGGGAGTAAAGATTTCACATCATACAATCAAAATTAGTAGATTTTCAAATTTAAATTTTTGATTGAAACACCAACCTTACACTGTTCTGCTTCTGTGGCTAACAAAGTCATCAACATTCGTAAACCGTGGAATTGATAATTGGCTGTGTAAAGCAAACATCTCCCCGTGGGCTATTTTCTGTTGTGTTTTGATGACTTGAAATTGGGCGGAGTGAAACGGTCTCTCCACAACAACATAACAGTGCTGCTACTTTTAGGAAAACTAATGTGGGCGACTTTATTACGGTGATGGAATAAAAAATACTGGTGTGAAGAAAGTCTGAAGTCTGAAGTTCATTTTCATATCGTAGTGGAATGAATGTGAACCGATGGCTGGATAAATGGGAGGAAAAGTGATATCAGAATTCTGAAATATGACTGTTTGCTTTGGGAAAAGACGAGCTCACATGTCAAGTATATATACTTTGTAGATATTAGGGAATACATGCAAAATCACTAGTATGGCCCTTTTGTAGTGGAGGCAGTATTTGCAGTGGCAGTAGCAGTGATAAACACTAGTACGCGTATACATTAAGTATACATGATAAAAGTAGGAATAACTTCATCTAAATTACTAAATAAATAACTTGTTTTAATTTTAAGACTGCACTCCTCTCTTTACCTGTCCAAAGCCTAAATCAGCTTCAAGAATTGCCCCCAAATTTCTGGCGGCAGGCTTCATGTTGGCAAGTTATTCCAGTTCTGATCTGTTTTCATTTAGCTGCAGAAATTTTTAGTGATATCCAGCACAGCCATCTATTTTCTTTCTGTCAACACACTGCAGATGCTGGCTTCGAATCAAGCTCATTGTATGGGATTACTTTTCGACCATTTATTTTCTTTTCATTCTTTCATGTTAATCGGCAGAGTTCATGCTGTCTCTAAAAAATGAATACATTTCACAATCCCTGACCTTCAGGGTATGACTTCTCAAGACATTAGTTCACTGTCTGTGAGATTATAAGAACACACAAAGATAACATTGTACAATATTTCAGCACTTCCAAAGAAAACAACATTTTTGATGTTCTTTATTTCTACATAATTCAAAGTAATTCATTTTTGACACACCCAAAGGGAAAAACATGCACTATATTACCAAAATGGTCTAATCAAAAAACTATACTATTCACTCACTGTACTGTACTGCACAATGAGTGGAAAGCAGCTAAACAGAGTGTCCAAAATACAAAATCTTTCTTTTTTGTACATAAAGGAAGTTATATGCAAGTCTCACTACACTGCAACATTTATGACAATGCCAGATAAATCAAGATTGCACCAAAGTATCTAACATTTCAGGACACCAACTCTGCTGAAATTATTGCAGTTTGTGTAAGACGTTGTGAAAAAGTCACATAAAGTCACACAAAAGCTCTGGTTGATTTTGCATGTTTATTGTAACGTATATTCTTCACGTTTCTGCTAATCTTTTCCCAAAGCAAGCAGTCTTATTTTAGAACTGCGATATCATTTTTGCTCCCTTTTATCCAGCCGTTAGTTTCCATTCATTCCACTATGATATGAAAATGAACTTTCAGAGACTTCAAACTTTCTTCACACCAGTATTTCATCACCATAATAAAGTCGTCCACATTAGTTTTCCTAAAAACAGCAGCACTGTTGTGGTTTGATGACTTGAAATTGGTGCGGAGAGAAGCGGTCTTCCTGCCAAATCGTCCCCACAGAAACATTTTACACACTTCCATGGTTTATATTATGAATGTGGACGACTTTCTTAGCAACAGAAGCAGAACATTAAATGGTGGGAGTTTCAACCAAAATGAAAAATGTTGGTAAATTGAAGTAAATGGTCCAATCCATATACAGTCTATGGTCCAAACATTGAGAATCACTGGCATGGTCCTTTTTAATGCTACAATTACTACTGCTACTATACAGTATACAGGTAACCACTGTTTATTTCTGTTGTTCACTCAAGTTAAACTACATCATTGTCCACCCTGTAGACCTTTCATACTGTGGGTTCTGGAAGTTACATATTTATATAAAATATACATTAAAAAAAACAAAAAAAAACGAAACGACAATATATATTGTCATAGTAATTAGGTAATCTACATGAAGAAATAGAATTTAATTTGACTGTATGGAGTGCTAATGATAACTTCCTTTCAAAGCACAATGTTGGTGTTTTTAATGGAAGAGGGGATAATTTATCATTGCATGTTTTGTGCAGCGATGGCACTCAAATGTGTTCTTTTGAATTATTATTTCAATCAACTGCAAAAGTGCTGTTACTTTCCCCTGACACCAGTGATCTTTGCATTTAAGGTGCATTTCTGGTCATGGCTGTCTTTACATGCACCAGTTTAATAGAAAGTGTCTCTTCCAGTGCACTTCAGTGGCCCAACAGGCATTAGTGATTAATCCAGTTGGTGATAAGGGTTTTTTTCTATGAACTCATGTGTGAAATTGTCCCAGCCGCAGTTGTCTGTCCAATGAGAATGATAGGCTCGGTGAATCTGTGGGATGCATGGATTAGGCTGGCCTTTGGATAAGAGAGGTAACGAATAATGTGGAAATTATTCACTACCTGAATGTGCAGTGCATGGCAAGAATGTAACCAGCACTAGGGCCCATTCTGGTGCGCTGGGACGTGTTTTTGAATACATATGTGGACCATAACTGTCTCTTTCATTGCCGACACTGTGTTTTTACCATTGTTGTCAATAAAGCTTAAGAGGTCAGCTTGCATGATAGAACACAGGTGTAAAAAGTCAGCAATCGAGAGCTTCTCCTACATTTGGATTGGAATCTGTTATACACAAATTTCAGTTTTGCGCTAGCCCTCAGTGTCCTCAGACTGAAATTAGGAGCTGGGACGCGAAAATAAAAAATTAAAGACTCAAGGACAGCTGCTGTGAATACAGAATACGATTTAGCTGCAAGGTCTGCTTTGACACAAGACAGTGTGACGTCTCTCTGATCAACAGCGAAGTCAATGACACACTAAAGATTACCTGAAAGACTTGGCTCATCCACTTCTCTGCTGTGTGTATGGCATTAGCTTTGTGTTTATCCTCTATTCTGCTCTTCAGCATTGCACTGATAAGAACAACCGCTGTCGCTCGGAGATGAACATCCTGGCAGCCTGGCAAAGGGGCTACACTGGCAAGAATGTGGTGGTGACTATCTTGGATGACGGCATCGAGAGGAATCACCCGGATCTGGCCCAGAACTATGTATGTGCCGGCACGCCTGTTTTATCTGTACGGTGACATGCACATGTTTGGGCACCCCTGGTCAAAATTTCTGTCTCTGTGATTAGCCAAGCCAGTAAAACATGACCTGATTCCTAAAAGGCACAAAGTTAAAGACACGTTTCTTTAATATTTTCAGCAAGATTACTTTTTTATTTACATCTTTTACAGTTTCAAAATAACAAAAAAGGAAAAAGGCCCGAAGCAAAAGTTTGGGCACCCTGCATGCTCAGTGTGTAGTAACACCCCCTTTGGCAAGCATCACAGCTTGTAAAAGCTTTTTGTAGCCAGCTAAGAGTCTTTCAGCTCTTGTTTGGGGAATTTTTACCCTTTCTTTCTTGCAAAAAGCTTCCAGTTCTGTGAGATTGGTGGAACATCTTGCATGCACGGCTCTTTTGACGTCTATCCACAGATTTTCCATGATGTTTAGATCGGGGGACGGTGAGGGCCATGGCAAAACCTTCAGCTTGCACCTCTTGAAGTAATTCATTTGGGATTTTGAGGTGTGTTTAGGATCATTATCCCGTTGTGGAAGACATCCTCTTTTCATCGTTAGCTTTTTTGCAGACGGCATGATGTTTGCTCCCAGAATTCGCTTGTATTTAATTGAATTCATTTTTCCTTTTACCGGTGAAATGTCCCCCGTGCCACCGGCTGCAACACAAGCCCAAAGCATGATCGATCCGCCCCTGTGCCTGACAGTTGGAGGTGTTCTTTTCATCAAATTCAATGATCATTGTGGCCAAACAGTTCTAATTTAATTTCATCAGTTCACAGGACCTGTTTCCAAAATGCATCAGGTTTGTTTGAATGTTCCTTTGCAAACCTCTGACGCTGAAGTTTCTGGTGAGGACACAGGAAAGCTTTTTCGTCTGCTGACTCCTCCATGAAGGTCATATTTGTGCAGGTGTGGCTGCACCGCAGAACAGTGCACCACCACTCCAGAGTCTGCAAAATCTTCCCGAAGGTCTTTTTGCAGTCAAATGGGAGCTGTGATTTGCCTTTCTAGCAATCCTATGAGCAGTTCTCTAAGAAAGTTTTATTGGTCTTCCAGATGTCACCTTGACCTCCACCGTTCCTGTTAACTGCCACTTCTTAACTATATTGTGAACTGAGGAAACGGCTACCTGTAAATGCCTTCCTATCTCCTTATAGCCTTCTCCTGCTTTGTGGGCATCAATTATTTGGATTTTCAGAGTGCTAAGCAGCTGCATAGAGGAGCCCATGGCAGCTGAGTGTTGGGACAAGGTTTGAGGAGTCAGGGTGTTTATAAAGCTTTGAAATTTGCACCACCTGGCCTGAACAAGCCACAGCCTTAACAAGCTAATTAAGGTCTGCAACCTTGGTAAAAGTTATCTGACAGCTCAGATCCCTTGGGGTGCCAAAACTGTCGCATGATGTTATATTATCCTTGACTCTAAAATGAATTTTAAAAGTCACATCAACGATGTCACAAAGGTAGCTTTTTATCATCTGAGAAATATTGCACGAGTCAGACCCTGCCTGCCAAAAAACCATAGATAGGCTGCAACTCGTTCAAAATTCAGCAGCAAGAATTTTAACCAAAACCAGCAAAAGAGAACATATTACAAGGGTATTAGCATCTTTGCACTGTGTATCATTAAGTTTAATGTTCTTTTGCTTGTTTATAAAGCACTAAATGGCTTAGCACCTTCCTACCTTTCAGACTGTCTGTCAGAGTCTGTTCCAAATCGCTCTCTAAGATCAGTAAATGCCGGCCCTGCTGAATGTGCCACAAATCAATAGGAAAAAAGTATGATGAGTCAGCGTTTTGTAACTATGCACCGAGGATTTGGAACAAACTCCCACCGTAGATTAAACACACAACCTCGGTCGATAATTTTAAGAAGCAGCTCAATACTTATTTCTATTGTCTTGCTTTTAATTAATTACTTATCACCAGTTTTATCTTTTTATCTTCTTATGCATTTAATTCTTTTATTTCATTGGGTTTTATTGTTTTACTGTCTATTATTTATTGTTTTTTATTGTTTAATTGCTTTAAGTGTACAGCACTTTGAGCTGCATTTATGTTATGAAAGGTGCTATATAAATAAAGTTTATTATTATTATTATTATCATTATTTTACTTTTTTCACTCTAAAATTGTACAAACAAAAATAATACTCTAATCTTGCTTAAACTGTTGAAGGGAATGTTTCATATTTAACTTCATACCGTTTGGAAATCAGTTCGTCTTCCACTCACTTAATTATTCACAGTAATGTCAGTTTTGACCAGCGGTGCCCAAACTTTTGCATGCCACTGTACATCAGTCTACCCATCCATTCAACCCACCAGTCTGTCTCTTCAGTGCTTTATCTTGTACACTGAACCATGGCACTTTGCAGCATTGATGACTAAAGGGTTACGGTTCATGATCAAAACAAGCCCCCAACATTTACGGTTTGTGCAGGCAGGCACTGCTATAGGTAGCAGCCCTGTCGTAAATAAATTTCTACGTGTGACATCTTGGTTTACAGCCCTAAGTTATTACTGCTGTTCCAGTTTATCACTTGTTCTCTAATGGCACACAACATGAGATACGACTGAAGAGCACAGAGCCACATATTTCCTTTCCTTTTCATGCATTGTGAGTTTCCTTTCTCGCAGCCTCTCCCCTTCATTGCCTTTTTCTCTGTTAACTCTTCAGGACCAGCTAGCGAGCTACGACGTCAATGGGAATGACCATGACCCCACACCGCGTTATGACTCCAGCAATGAAAACATGTAAGAAGGCGTAATCTGTTCTCCAGTATTTGTATCTTTGTAACCCTTACGGAAAGAAAATATATTTTTCTATATTCTATATTTTTCTATATTTTTCATTTAATATATTTACCAATATATTAAATGAAATATATGGTAGTATATTAGAATATATAACATCTAATATATGGAATTACAATATATTGAAATATATTTTTATATTTGAAAATGTCTTAGCAATACATGGAATAATATATTGGTGAAACATATATTATGCAATATATTTATATATTGCATCAATATATTGTAATGTATTTCAATATATGGAATAATACGTAAGTAATTGCGCATTTCAGATATTGCAATATATTGCATATGAATATATATGTGTTTATATCCTGTAATATATGTCATTTTATATTTATAAATATCCTCCATAATGTATTTAGATTTATATGTGATGAATACTGGGTACATATATTTAAACATACATGATCTATGACTTTCCAATTATATGGGAACATGTATTGGAAATATATGTACAGATATAT
>OMLB01061398.1:0-27535 GCA_900302555.1 Myripristis jacobus
TAACTTTTTTTGGTTAAATGATTGACAGACTTGAATTGTGTTTTAGTAAAGGTATTTTCTTTTTGGCAGATTTTGTGTGTAAGGCTTGGGAAAAAAGACAGAATGCTCTATATGTTTGAAGTGGAGTTTGGAAAACAGAGTTTTTGCTTTTATTTTTATACTGTAGGCTATATTTATGCAATGATGCAGTGAGTTATATGTTGTGTCCTGTAAGTCCATGTGGGCTGGGCACCTTCTGGTGCATGACACAGAAATAAAGAATCTATCTATCTATCTATCTAGGTATGAAACTATTTGGGGTTTTGCAATATGAAAAAGTTTGAGGACTCTTGTTACAGAATTTGAGAATAAATTCCAGCTAAATTTCTGGGAATTAGGCTATTGCCTGATCTTTGCTTCTCAGTGATGTGAACATGGGACTTGGACCAAGGCATGTTGGATCCCGCTTTAAGCCATGACATCATGCAGGAATCCCTCAAGCTGCGGTGCCCCAGTCAGGGGTCCACATATTCCCAGGTGGCTCTCCACTGTGAGCCTGAGCGGAAAGACTTGGTGCGCTGCGTTGCGTAACAGCTCAGCTCAGACGGGTTAATGATCCCAGGTCCCTCACGTTCTCGCGCAGTTCCTCCACATCTGGCACAAGTGTGCAGTCCCCGCCGCACGTGCTCGCATGTCACAAGCCCCTCAACTTTGAAACGTCAGAGAAACTTTGGCCAACTGTGTGAGGGCCTCACGGTCCCAGCCGAGAAGCGCACCCCGAGTTCATGTTGATGGACACCTGCCCTACTTGGCGACACGGGACAACACGCATGATCGCCTCTGTTTCAGTCGCTTAATCATTAATTGGCAGGACCACTCATATTAGGCACCCGCCGCGGCTCCACTGTAACAGTGCGTTCACAAGAGGAGGAGGAGGAGGCAGACTGTACCACGAGCTCATCTACATCCCAATATGAACAATTTCGGGCAGATCCTGCAGGAGATTGGGGAGTTTGGTGTATTTCAGAAGCGCTTGCTGTTCGTATTATGCATCCCCAACTTCTTTGTGGCTTTCGACGTGATTGGCCAGGTGTTCACAGGTATGAGCTTCCCTCATCACTGTAACACTGACTGGATTTTGAAGCCCGGCCCCAACTTGACAAACGAGAGGCAGAAAAATCTCACCCTCCCTGTGAACCACGATGGAGAGTTTGAAAGCTGTTTAATGTTCACACCTGTGGTTTTGGATTTGGAAACCATTGAAGCGTATGGGATTAACAGCACCACAAAGTGTGAAGATGGATGGGATTATGAAAAACCTGATGGAGCCTCCAGCATTGTCACAGAGGTAGGCGACCGATTGTTGTAATTTTTCCGACAATGAAAAAACAGAGAAGAGAGTCCGGCACTGTGATGTTGCAGTTGTCTAGGATGGCAAAAATGGAAAAGGTGATAGCACCTGGAACTGATCTGGACAGGAGGCTTAAATTCAAACTTTTATTTTTAAGTTCATAAAGTTTGTCTCCATCCTTGCTGTGTTGGACATCAAATCACAAATTAAGGTCTTGGCTTTTGAGTATCTAAATTGTGCAAGGAATGGCATTCCTCAGCAGAAAATCAGTGTACACCAATGCCTGTCTTACGGTGACACAACTCTCCCTCCTTCTGGAAGTTCACGTTCAAAATCACAGAAGGGTAAACAACAGCGAAAACCAGGTTTGGTGTTTTCTTTGGTTTAAAATATCATGGGGCAGTGTCTCTTACATAATCATGTGGCCTTCTTCTTCCCCCCTCTGCTCCTTCCTCATCCTCTCCCCTCTCAGTTTGAGCTGGTGTGTGACAGTAGTAGTTTGCGAGAAGCTTCACAGTCCATCTACATGGCAGGTCTTCTGGTTGGGGCGCTGATGTTTGGGGCAATGGCTGACAGGTAATTGACTGAAATATATTTTGAAATGGTCTGCAATCAAGACAATTCAGCTGCAGCAGATAGATTTAGTGTGGGTGAAGAGGCAAAGAGAGCCAACAGGACAATTGTTATTCTCTGTAAATCTATGTATATGTGACAAACATCAGAGAGTAGGATGCTTCTCCATACACATGACAGGAGACAAGATCCCTGTTTACATGCTGTGTGTTAATTTGCATATAGAGACAGTCTGATATATTCTTGCATGATTTGTGCTGGGTTGGGCCAGGGCCAGCCCAGGCTAAATTGGGGCCCTAAGCTACATTTTATTTGGACTAAATAAATGAGTAGCAGCTAAGGTGTTTATGCGGCGCCACAAAGTTTTACATTTATTTCAACATGCCCACCTTCAAGTGAAGCACGAGCTTCCTCTTGTTTTGATTTTTTTTTCCTCTTAGTTGCTCCAGATTCAAAATGCCTCTTAGAAGCCATCTCTCTCTCCTCACCTACAGCAGTGTTGGTGCATCTGACCACTGATTGGTCAGATGCTGATTACTGTCAATCATTGCAGCGACGCATGCGGTGGGGTGACAGATTACAGGTCTCTTTTGTCTCTCCTCCTGGCTTGGGCTAACTTGGTTCTCTAGCCTCACAGGCATGGCGCGCGTACCGCGGGCATGGCGCGCATACCGCGGGCAACGCGTGCACCCGGTGCACCCCGCACGGATCGTGAGGCCCTACGCAGCTGCGTGTTCTGCGTGTTGGGAGGGGTGGCCCTGGGTTGGGCAATCATCTACATGTGTTGATGTACCCAGGAGACTGTAAAATTTCCAGTGGCTCATTTATGGGAGAATTTTACTAAGGTAGTATTTGTTTCAGGTTTCCTTGTCTCCCTATAGGGTGAGTCATGTTATTTTAAATCATAAGCTCGTTACATTTAGATTTTGTTTAGCATTCTGTGAAACGTCTTTGTTGATGCTGTTATTCGCAAACATGTCCAGACAACAAAACTGTGTCGGCCCAGAATCAGATCAATCCCACACCTCCCAGTGATACTAATCGGGCCAACTCTGGCAGTTGTGACTTGCGCCACACTTGGTTTGAAAGATGGCCCAGGATAGGATCAACTAAACTGTGCAGATTCCAGCCACCAAAACTAAACCTAAGCTGGCATTGCCACGATCACACCAGAATTGTGTGAAAACCTGATTTATGCATGCATGTTGCATTCTGTCTTCATCCTTGTCTGATACCACTTCTGCACGCAGCCTATTTTTTGATATCCCTAGTGGAGTCCTTCAAACAGCCTCGAGAAGGAGAAAGACTCAATCATGGAAAGTTAGGAATATGTGACACAGCATGGCTATAAGCTGATTGTGGTAACATTATGACAGGATATTCAACTCTCATGGGTCCTATGCTGCTGCATAGAGAGAAGACAATAATCTGTTACAATAGCTGACCACAGCATGTGGTAATAATGTAATTAGCAGCTTGCCCAGTGCCCAGGTGTGAGCATCATGTGAGACAGTTTTTGGGGCCGGCAACAACAAGTGGCTAAATGCCGTCCCTCTGGCAGACAACCAAACTCTTGACTGACCTTTCTTGAAAAGGTCTTGATTATAATGGGTAGTGGGTCATGGCACATCACAAACAAGCTCATAACCTCTGAACTGATCCACATATCATCTCGAAAAACGACCGGGTATGTCGATGGGCCACAGATGATCGGATTTACTTTCATTTGGTTTCAAAAAAATCTACTGATAAGAGCATGGATACCCTTTCTAGCTGTCCTTCCTAACAGACTAAACAGTTGTCACGCCAGATTTTTAACTTTTAACTTCATGTTCAGGTGTCTCTGGCTGCACATTCTGAGGAAAGTAGTTGGCTGAAACAGCACAACTCAGTGAGATTAAGCTTGAGGAGGAAATTGTCTTGAGTACTGCCCATTTCCAGTCTAGCCTTGTTAACGTGTAAAGTCTTTGCAGTAAAGAAATTCTTGACTGAATTTATGATGTACATTCTGTCCCTACCTTCATCTTGATGTTCTGTTAAGTGTCACTCCCCCCCATATATCTGCTGCACCGAAACCTTAAATCAAATGCAGTTTGGTCCTTAGTATCTCATTTTGGTAACATTACATAATGGACAAAAGAATCTGAATATATTAATATGTGGAGACTGAGTTTCACAAACGATTTTCTTGAAATTTATAAACTAACCCTGCTGTGTCCCTTTAAATAACTAAGACATGGTAACTTTGATGCTATTCTCTTGTTTTGTAGGTTTGGTCGACGCTTTGTGGTCCTTCTTGCAGTCCTTCTGCTTCTGTTGTTTGGTGTTGGTGCTGCTTTTTCACCTAACATCTATGTTTACATAGCTCTCAAATTTCTAGGTGGCACCTCAATTTCTGGCATTGTTGCCAATTCATTTGTGATAGGTAGGTACACTGCTTGCCTTTACCAAAATCTAACTACATTGCATGATACTTAGTGTCTTAGTAATAGAACAGTTGGCTGGGGTGAGGGTCGGTGAGGGGTTACTACATTCAAATTACAGATAATTCAAATCATAGATATTTCTAAATTATTCACAATTTTGATTGTATTTTTATAAATCCAATCCTTCTACTTTCCACCACTGGACTGGGTTGCCGTTGTACCAGGCTAAGGGACAGCACACATGGTTTATTCCCCAGCCATGTCCTTGAAAGCTCCTCTGAGGGGAATCTAAACCATTCCCAGGCCAGCAGGGATATGTAGTCCCCCAGTAAGGGTTTATCCTGTAGTCTCCTACTGGTTAGATATACTTATAAAACCTCTAAATGGAGAACCACCACCCTGTCTGCCAGTACATAGGAGCTGTCCCTAACAACACTTTGGGCTTTCAGCACTTTAGGACATATCTCATCTACTCCTATTGCCTTGTGAGTGTAGAACCTTCCAGCTACCAAGTGACTTTTGTCAGGGAAATGTGTGAGGAGCCACCCCATCCCCCAAAATGGCCCAGCCCTACCTCCACAACAGGGTATCTGTTGGGTTAAGTAGCTCCTCAGGGTGTTCTTTGCACCACCGGACTACCTTAGGTGGTGAGCCCTGCTGAATTCTCTAGAAGTTAGTCAGATCTATTTGAGCCCAACCAGAGGTCCTCAAGTCTCTCATCATGACCTCCCCAAACTCCGTAACACTCATTTTTGTGCTGCTATAATCACTGAAGCTGCAGCCCCTCTGGCCTTCCAGTACTTGTCTGCTGAGTCTAGAGCCCCACAGTTGTCTCCACTGTTCAGCATCAGCTGATATGTGCAGTACTTGCTGCTCATCTGAATGAATAAAAAACCAAAACATAAATGTGTATGTTATCATAGGTTTACAGCATAGATGCAACAGAAACATGGAATGTGCAATTAGTATGTTAGCAAAAGATACCATGGAAGGAAGTGAATATGTCGGGATTTGAACTGACAAGCAAACATCTGTAACATCTGTCTTATTGTTCTGAAGGGGCGGAGTGGACCGATTCCTCTAGGGTTGCTTTCTGCACGATTGTTGTCCACTCTTTCTTCCCTGTTGGACTGATGGTGTTGTCAGGCGTCGCCTATTTAATCCGTGACTGGAGGATCCTGCAGCTGGTGCTCTTCAGCCCTTTGCTCCTGGTCCTGGTGATCTTCTACTGGTCAGCGACCCAATGCCATAACGGCCAAATATTTTGGATGCTCATTGCAAAAATCAGCATTGAAAGATTTTAGTAATTATATTGTTATTTTCTATGTCTGTTAGGATTCTTCCAGAGTCAGCTCGCTGGCTTATGACCCAGGGCAGGAAGGAGGACTTGCAAAAGGAGATCAAGAGGGCAGCCAGAGTGAACAGGAAGAACGTGCCAGAATCTCTGCTAGACAAGGTGAGCTGTATCATATGTCCACTTCAATCAATCAAGCACTAATAAAGCTCAGAAGTATGTTTGATCATCTAAAACTGACATGTCATTTGCTTAGCTGGAGGTCGAGAGTGCATCCAATAAAGGAAGCATGCTGGACATCTTCAGGACATCACATTTAAGAAAACGTGCTCTCATAATGAGCTCCGTCTGGTGAGTCTCTGTAATTTCTCCATTAACTCAGCTGAGTAGTTGAATGTTTCATGGTGCTGTCCTTCTGAGATGATGAAACATTACATAAATACATCAACATTTAATTCTGACATGCAATAGCTATGGAAAAACTGCATAAATGCATTTAAATATTTGCCAAGACAGTATTATAATCATACAATAGAGTTTTGGTGACACTGAAGAAATCTCTCCCACTGTTTTTCTAGGTTGGGAACAAGTTTGGTTTACTATGGACTGAGCCTGAATGTTGGCAGTTTTGGCCTGGATATCTACCTCACCCAATTCATCTTTGGCATTGTGGAACTTCCTGCACGCCTGGGCAGTTTGCCTCTTCTTCAGTTCTTTGGGAGGAGAATATGTCAAGCTGGGTTCCTGTTATTTGCGGGCTTGGCTTGCCTCGTGATCCTTGCTATTCCAACAGGTAACTTAGTGGGAGAATTAGTCATCCTCTGGAATCTAAGATGCATAATTATGTCACATATGCATTAACCGCTGCTTACCTGATGACTGCTTATTTATTTTTATCGTGAGAACTAGGACAGAACCAAACAAAAAAAACTTTTTGCATTGTGGAACACATTAGGTCATTATGCAACTCTCAACTTGCCCATGCATGTCTGACAAATGCATCTCTCTCTGATTCAGACCTTCCTGTAGTGATAACAGTCATAGCAGTGCTGGGGAAGTTTGCTGCCACTGCCTCTTTCTCCACCGTCTATGTTTATACTGCAGAACTTTATCCTACTTTTCTAAGGTAATGTCCCAACATTAAAAATATAATCATGTATTTTATGTGCTCCTATTGATTATGAATACATAAAACCAATTCAGGATGTTAAAGAATAAGGATTCCTTGTGAGTCAATCATGTGTATTTCCTCTGACAGGCAAAACGGTATTGGTCTGAACTCCATGTGTGCTCGTGTGGGGGGCATCCTCGCCCCTCTGATCAGACTCCTGGATGTCTACCATCACTCCATCCCCATGCTGTTATATGGCATCATCCCCTTGATTGCTGGGGGTCTCTGTTTTTTTCTGCCTGAGACCCTCAATATTGGACTCCAGGACCACGCTGAACCCATGTGAGTTTACTGGCCTTTTCAACATTGTGCACATAGTGAAACAAATGGATGCCAAAATGAAAGTGAATTGCAGTATGTTTTAGAGCATGAACAAGTTATTGTGTTTTATTAAGTCAAAAATAATTCTATATTCTGTTCTCTTTTTTAATTTCAGGACACCAGAGAATGGGAGTATTGAAAATGGATTATGCGATAAAGAGGAAAAAGCACTGAAGGGCACAAAATTGTAATTTATACTGAAATAATTCTATGAGTTTTCATAGGTTTATCATTGTCCACCCAAAGTCTCCATGCAGTATATAAATGCTATTAATTAGTGTAGCATTTGGATTACTGTGTAGCATTTGGTTATTCGCAATATATGCAAAGCTTTAACAGAATTTACTTGTAAATTATTGAATAAAAATTGTATTTTTTTGTACTCATATTGTCAGTGATTTTTATTTTCTTTTTACAAAAGTTTTGATAATGTTTTGATAACTGAAATGCTTGCAATAAAGTGATGTAAATCCAAATTTGTTTCTGTTCTGATTATTCAAAATGTCAAGTGTCAAGTTTGGTCCCATTTCTATGTATTTCAAGTTTTCCCTCTGCCCTAAATCTGTCTGTTCCTCAGAGAGTGTAGGTCCTATAACAAACAAATTTAGTGAACAGATTTCAATATATCCCACCTATCTTCTGTTCAAATTGTTAATTGCATTTGCCAGGTTTCCCGGATGTAAAGCTGTCCTTGAGATGTCTAGAGTAGAAACCAGTGGGGCTCTGTGTTACAAGGATCAAAGCTGAGAATGTGCTAGATTAAGATTTTTGAAAATCCAAATGATTTGGTTGTGGTGCAATAATGAAGTTGATAGTGAAGACACACAAATGAGGTAAAGAATAATTCCTGAACACTTGATGCCAAAGCAAATAGATTGGACACACTGTACATATTTGGGCCTGAAAATGTGGCACATCACATTTGATTGGGCTCCTTAGGACCACCATCAGGCCACCTTTAAAATAGCTTATTAGGCCCTATTGTTTTTCATTTTTTGAACAGTCAATGTACGCAGTTAGAAACACTGATCTATATTTTTTAAAAGCATTATAGATCTGCAATAATATAATATAGATCAGAGGTTAGAAATATATTTTTATTTCACTGGATTTGGACAAGCTGGGAATGCAGTGTGCATTCAAAAATGGGGAAAATAGAGTAAAACTGCAAAAAGTTTAAGGTTTTCATGGGGCACCTCCTAACCTTCATGGCTGGTTCTTCATGCAGCAGAAAAATGAACAAAAGGCTGAACCTCATGGTTCTGGCAAGTCCCAGTTTAAAGGGAGACCCAGATTTACCCCTGACAATCATAAAGGGCCATTCCTTTTAAAAAGGGCTGGGCCACATGACCTATTTGTGGATTCACACATTCACAATTTTGTGTATAAATATGCTAGTGAATCTTCATCTATTTTGGGAATACTTTTGAGACTTCTTCTTGAGGCACTGAATCATGATGTGGTAGGACATGATATAAAACAGTGCTGTATGCCGCTGGAGAATTGTGGAAGGATGGGAAGATGACAATGATATAAGAAACAATACAAATACAATCACATATATTATCACAGTACATATTTGGCTTTATTCTGAATTCCACAGAACTCAAAGCAATGGAAGGAATTGTCTCTCATGCTCCTTTGTGCTTGATAGCAGCAGTAAACAGAGAGGAAGCTGGATTTGCACAATCTCAACCACAGAGGGCACCAAAGGTTTTATGAAAATATACAGTGATGTTCAAGCTAAGGCACTGAAAGTCACATGTTTTGACTTGGCTCATTTACTTGAGAGTAAGTTCACATGTAATATCTTGATGACCAAATAATTAAAGAGCCATACCTCATATAAATGTAAGACCCCAACCTGGCATTAGGTACCATTTCACCTGAGATGCAAGTTGCAGGATTTGCATCAAAATCTTTGAGATATAGAACTTTTCCAATATGATGATTCAAGCTTATTCTTATGATCACATCATTTGACTCATACTTTGACTCCACTGAATATTGCCATCTGCAGCAATATGTAGCTACATATATTTTTCCACTAAAAGTGTTTGGACCTCAGTGGCCCATGGGGAAAAAAAACTGCAAATTTGCATAATTTGGGGAACCTACTTCTGCCAACTAGCCTCTCAAGTTTTGTGCTGACGGAAATCAAAGTGGTGTGTGTTGACATTTTGAAGTTAGGCGATATCTGGTGAATTCTTTCTCCAATGGAACCAAATTTGGAGGTTATACTATAGAGTCGTATCTCCAAATAACTTGCACATTTGGGAGGCAAGATATAAAAACTGTTTAAAACCCCTCCAGAAATGTGAATGTCAGTCAGGCAACTCACGTAAACATATTTATTATGCACACACTGAGTTGTTATTATGGTGTCTAGACTCTAATCTTATCAGTCCCCGCTGGAAGCCGACCTAAAGTGAACCGAGAGAAGCAGGGAATGAGGAAACGTACTCACCATGGAGGTGCTTATAATCAGAGGTTTCACGGTGGGGTGCTGGAGGGGCTATAGATACAAAGAAAGCATAAAGGAATCTCTTGCTGTCATTTACCTGCGGGTCCTGTTGGATTTCAGGAAGGCACTTTTGGTCATGCCAAATAATGTTGCTTCACCTTCAAATTTACATGTTAATTCTTCACTAAATTTACCTAATGGCATGTCTGGATGGCTCCAGGTTGAAGTTATGC
The DNA here is from genome assembly GCA_900302555.1 of Myripristis jacobus. Taxonomy (NCBI): domain Eukaryota; kingdom Metazoa; phylum Chordata; class Actinopteri; order Holocentriformes; family Holocentridae; genus Myripristis; species Myripristis jacobus. The sequence continues at coordinate 9,813 of OMLB01061398.1, forward strand.
CGTGAGCATCACCTATTTTACAAAAACTGCTGACACCTGAACCTCTTAATTATTTAGGAATATAGTCTTTTGGTTGCTTTGACAACTATCCTACTTTTTTTCCTTTTTTGTTGGTGATGTGACTATCTTTTGAAATTGTATGTGTGCTATGTGCTAGTTAGTGATGCTAAACACTATTTTGTTCAGGAGATCTTGTGTTGTTTTCTTCGGAGGTGAAACTTAACTTCACAAACAGGCCTACTAATAATTTGTCTTGTGTCTTTTCTTCAGAGTTGATGTAAGACTTCAGCAGCTGCCGTGTTTGATTGCCTTACTGCAGCTGAATGATGGCTGACCTCATTTGCCCTAGCTGACACCAAATCAGTGGCAAAGTCATGTCAGATTCAGTAAACATAGAGCATAATCTTTGTATCCAAACAAAATTTTGACCTAAATTTGCCAGGGATCATTGTTGATCAGTGTATAATAAATTAGCCTAATAGATATGGCTCACAAACTTTCTTACACAGTCACACATCTTTACACTGAATATTGTTACTAATACCCCTTACGTTTTAAAACGTGGTTCTAAACCCTGTCAGTGTTTTGCTTAACTTAAATTGTGATTGTGATTCCTTGAAACATCCTGTCTCCTGCTCCACTTAGTGTAAGTATGCACATGTACTGTACGGGCCTGCCAGTCAACATTGCCCAGGGCAAAGTCCCTCTTTATGAAGTGTAATGTAAGGCAATACGCAAGAGCACATGGGTTCAGTAGTTTAAATAGTGGCCTAATTTCAATGTATACTACTGCTGTTTGTGTAACACTGCATACGGAGGAGGAACTGCAAACTCAGCAATAATATGAGCCATTTCAGAGAGGTACTACAGGAGATTGAGGAGTTTAGTTTATTTCAGAAGCGCTTATTGTTGGCATTGTGCATTCCCAACATTTTTGTAGCTTTCGACGTGATCGGCCAGGTGTTCACAGGTATGAGCTTCCCTCATCACTGTGACACTGACTGGATTTTGGCCTGTGGCTCCAACTTGACATATGACAGGCAGAAAAATCTCACCCTCCCGGTGAACCAGGATGGAGAGTTTGACAGCTGTTTAATGTTCACACCTGTGGATTTGGAAACCATTGAAGCGTATGGGACTAACAGTACCACAAAGTGTGTAGATGGATGGGATTATGAGACACCAGAGGGCGCCTCCAGCACAGTGACGGAAGTAGGATGTGATGAGGAAGCACTTTACTATACAGCAGCTCAAAGAAATAGTCACTGCCAATTATTAGAAAAAAAAGATATAGTTGTATAGTTGTAACAGGGGTCTTTTCTGTTATTAGTAAATGCACATTACCCCCTTTATTGGTTCAACCCTCCAGATCTTTGAAACACTGATGTAATTTAGTTGTTTTACGTAAGAGATCATGTCAGGGAGTCCTGTCCACAGACAAAAATCAATATAATGTTTTATTTGGTTTAAAAATATTGTGGCATATGGTGGTGTCTCTCAGTCTTCTGTCTGTTCATTTCCATTCTCTTCTTTTCCTCCTCTCCCTTCTCAGTTCAATCTGGTGTGTGAGAGAAGTAGTTTGCTCGAAGTATCACAGTCCATCTACATGGCAGTTCTTCTGGTTGGAGCGCTGATGTTTGGGCCAATGGCTGACAGGTAATGGACCCCCAGCACCAGAGTCATCCATCCATCCATCCTTTATCTGGTGCTCACCGGAAACGGGCAGCAGGCTGAATAGGGCTTTCCAAGATGTCAGTTCAGACACAAATATCTGCCACAACAAAACTTCCAACCAAATGCCCTTAAGTCCTTAATATGTCATTTTGTTAATATTACATAGTGAAACAAAAAATGTGAAAAGAGATGTAGATGGAAATGTCAGGACACTCCTCTTTTTCCGTTGCAGGTTTGGTCGACGCTTTGTGGTCCTCCCCTCAATCCTCCTGCTGCTGCTGTTCGGCGTGGGTGCTGCTTTCTCATCCAGCGTCTATGTTTATATGGTTATCAGATTTGTGGGTGGCACTGCAGTTTCTGGCATTTTAATGAATTAATTTGTGATAGGTAAGAAGACCTACCTGTTGTGAAGTCTAATTTCATTACACAATATTTTGAATATGTTAGTAATGGAACAGCTGGCTCTGCAGGAAAACTCTGAGGGGAATTTACTACATTTGGTCCAGTGTCTATTTTTTGTCTATTATGTCATTAGAGAAATGTATTTCTTTGAATAATCTATTACTAGAGCACACTGAAATTGTCAATGTTTCAAGCTCTATTTGCAAATGCTGTGACTCTGTGGCTAAAAGCCTAGGTGATAACATAACGATCTTGCTGCAATGTCAAACCTAAACACTGGTTTCAGCTTAGAAGGCTTCTTTTTATTTAATACGTTGCCATAACTTGTGAGCAGTGTGGGTTTCATCCTCAGGTGACTATAGAAAATCTCCCTACATTAACTACTAAGCTATGTTTGTCTTGGCCACAATGATCAAGGAAACACAAATAAAAGTGATAAAGTGTTGGCAGGGAGCCATTTTTGTTTGTTTTAGACATTTGCTAGCCTCCTCACCAATAGATCTTTTGAATTTGCAGACACATATCTTAGAGGTGCATATGTCGAGGTGTGAACTGACAACTAAACACTGGTAACATCTGTGTTCTTGCTTTGAAGGTGCAGAGTGGACAGATTCCTCTCGGGTTGCTCTCTTCACGATCGTCACCATTACTTTTTTCCCAGTTGGACTGACAATATTGTCAGGTGTCACCTATTTGATCCGTAACTGGGGGATCCTGCAGCTGGTGCTCTTTAGCCCTCTAAGCCTGGTCCTGGTGGTCTTATACTGGTCAGTGGCCCATTAGACAACAAATCTTAGACAAATATTTTAGATGTTAGTCTCTATCAGTGATGCTATAAAGAACAATACTCAAACGCTTGTATTATACCTTGTGGTCGTACATGGCTGATAAAGGATTCTCCCAGAGTCAGCTCGCTGGCTTATGACCCAGGGCAAGAAGGAGGAATTGCAAAAACAGATCCGGAGGGCAGCCAGGGTGAATAGAAGGAAGGTCCCAGAAGCTCTGCTAGAAAAGGTGAGCTGTATCATAAGTCAGATTCAGCCAAAATCACACTAATGAAGCTCTGAATTCAGCATTTATACATGAAATGTTATTTACTCAGCTGGAAGTTGAGAGTGAATCCAACCAAGGAAGCATGCTGGACATCGTCAGGATATCATATTTAAGAAAATGCGCTCTCATAATGAGCTGTGTCTGGTGAGTTATTTCTAATTGTATGTTGCCATGTCGCTGTCCTACTCAAACTATGAAACATTCATAAAGGTAAAGGTAACTCTCCCTCTGTGCTACTAGGTTTGGTGCAAGTGTGGTTTACTTTGGGCTGAGCCTGAATGTTGGCAGTTTTGGCCTGGATATCTACCTCACACAGTCTCAGTCACACATCTTTGCCATCACAGAAGTTTTTGCTCACTTGGTAAATCTGGCTCTTTCTCAACATTTTGGGAGGAGAAAATGCCAAACAGGGTTCTTGCTTGCTGGGGGCTGTGCTTGCCTTGTAATCCCTGCCATTCCAAAGGGTAACTTCTGAACCTGGAATTTTTGCATTCTGAAACACATTAGCTCATTATACAAATCTCAGTTTGTTCATGCTTATCCTACAAATGCTTCTTACTCTGTGTTATTTTGTCCTCATCAGATCTTCCTGTAGTGGTAACAGTCATAGCGATACTGGGGAAGTTTGCTGCCACTGCCTCTTTCTCTATGGTCTGTCTTTATAGTGCAGAACTGTATCCTACTGTTCTAAGGTAATGGAATTTAAGCATAAAATATTGTATTTGCCATGTTAGCACTGATGATGCATACATAATAAAAATATCTTTCCGAGACAAAATGGCCATCTTCAGCTATTGGGTAATGGGAGTTCCAGTGAGTCCATTTTGTATATTGTCTCTGGCAGGCAAAACAGCATAGGATTCAACTCCATCTGTGGATGTGTAGGGTCCATCCTCGCCCCTCTGATCAGGCTCCTGGATGTCTACCATCACTCCATCCCCTTGGCTGCTGGGGGTCTCTGCTTGTTTCTGCCTGAGACCCTACATGTTGGACTCCAGGACCACGCTGAGCCCATGTGAGTTGACGAGCCTTCTTTATGCACACCCACAACATGGTGTACTTAGAATGAATGGATGGATGAATCAATTAATTCATTTAGAATTATTTTAAGAATAGCCCTCTTATTGTGTTTGATTAAGCCAAGAAACTCAGTGAATCTATGTTTTGCTTTGTTTTTAATTTCAGAAACCCAGCGAATGGGAGTACTAAAAAGGGATTCAGTGCTGAGGAAAAATCAGTGAAGAGCACAAAACTGTAATCCATTCTGATCATAATATGTGCAAAAGCCCCTTTGCATGCCCCCAGATGATTGGTGCACACGTCAGGAGTGCATGGCCCCAGGCATTGCCAGCAACAGCTCCAGAACAGTGACAGGCAGTTCAGTCACGCTCAGCAGGGACAATAAAAACCTTTTAACTTCTCGTTTGTGATTTATGTGTGTGAGTAAATCAGGTGAGAATCTGCTCATGTTTCTTCACCAGTGGAGTAGAGCGAGTTTATTTTCTGTTAGCGTGCATACTTTTGTCTATTTTCCAGTTTGTGTTTGTAAAATTACTGCTGCATCATGTATCAGGTTATGTTAATAATTTTTTTTTCTCTGAAGTAGTCTTTCTTATAAACTGAGAGCTGTTTCATCTGATTTTCGGTAAGATTTCTGATTTATAATCATAATGGGGTTGAAAGATATTTTCTTTGTTAATTTTCAGAACTACAGTTCACAACAGTTCTTCGTCTTTGGCTTAATGTTTTGTTCCAAAGTTCCTATGTGGGAGTAGCTCTTCTCATTTAGGTTTAGGGCCAATAACCATGACTTCCTGTTTATACTGCAAATATGAAGAGCAAAGATCAAGCAATAAGAAGAATAAGAAATTTCACCATAAATTCATTAACATCAATGGTCGTTTCAGAGGGCGATCCATGAGACAAAATCTTAACAGTAGGTGCTTACCTGTTTGGAGGGTTTGACATGAAAATGTCTGGGGGCCCCTGGATCCACCTCTAGTTGTGTTATCACAATGACATCTAGCACACAATGTTATGTTGCTTTTTGATTTTTATGATCATCATAATAAACACATCATCATAACAACCTGTGCAGCCTTCTAGCCTGGCACGTTTTGTATGTTTGTCTCGTAGTTCAGTTAACGTGTATGGTCACAGTATTATGGCCTTACTAAGTTTTACAAGATCACAATCCGGTAGAAACAGGTTAATAGTAAACTTATCCCGTAACACAGTGTTCACCTAACCAAAATATTTTCTCAGCTGTGGCTAGTAAAGCTTCCTACGACCGAGAACTTCACATTGTGTAATAAACATACAAGCACTTACAAAATTATGCACATTTATTTTTAAAAAAATTGGCTTTGGGCTGAGGAATAAAGACAGAGGAAAACATAGTGTTTTGTTATTAGTATATTTAAAATAAGTGTGAATCTAGATGGGTTGTGTCTGTTTCCGGGTTTCTATTGTTTGTGCTCCTGGTCTGTGGAACAATCGAGATTGGGTGGTCTGTTTTCACTGGACAAAGTAAACAAGTATAAATTATAACCTCAGTGCAACATCTTTTGATAAACTTTATTTTCAGTCAGTATCTCAACTTCTACATTTGTTTTTGTAATTCATGGTCTGTTAATTACACAGACCACAAAAGAAATACAATTTAATTATTATTTTGAATATAGTTAAGACCAGAGGAAAACATACTAATGCTCTCATGACTCCTTCTCCTGCTATGCTGACGACACTCAACTCTACTTCTCTGCCCTCTCCTCAGTAACACAAATTAACAGGCAAGTTTATGTCAAAACAATTTATCACATGAGGTGAAAACCATGGTGTAAAACTGTTAAAATTCAAGGATCAAATAGAATATCAAACAGCACAAATCATGTTCAAAGCCAAAAATAATCAACTACCAGGAAATATTCAGGGCATGTTCAGCCAGAGAGAGGGAAAATATAACTTAAGGGGGTTGTTTTATTTTAAGAACGTAAAAGTGAGAATTACCAGGAAAAGCTTGTGTGTGTCCGTTTATGGGGTAAAAATTTGGAACAGTCTGCATGATGAACTGAAACAATGTCCAAACATGAAGCAGTTTTAAAAAAGTATAAAAATGTGATTTTTTAAAGGTATTAAGATGAAACTGTATAAATAGCACTGACGGTTGACATGGCTTCTTTTTTGTTTTTTTTCTCTCTTTTTTATGTATTTATTTTTTCTTTCTTCTCTTGAGTATTATTATTTTTGTTATATTATTAGTATTTGGTTTGTTTTGTTTATGTTGTGATCAGTATGATTATGATGATGATGATGATGATGATGATGATGATGATGTTGATGATTATTATTATTATTATCATCATCATCATTTGGAAGCGGGTTAATTATTGATTAATAGTGTAAGGTGAAGGGGTGGGACTGGACAAGTTTCGACTTCCTCCCACTCCCTTTGGAACATGCAAATGACCAATTTATTTGGCTCTTTGGTTGCTGTTTGCTTTTTCTGTTTACTTTTTGTTCATCTCTTTATTTTATTCTGTGTTTATTTATTTGTTCATGTTTGTTAAAAAAAAAAAGTATTTTATTACAGTTGAGCTATCTTGTGGGACACAGGTGTATTAACATTTTGCTTTACTTACTTGGTGGCATCCCCTATTGTTTAACCAACCTCAATGATAAAAACTTTCAAGAACTATTTGCTCTGTGTCTCTGGCTGCTCCTATCCTGCCGAGTTCAAGCCAAAAGCTGCAACTGCAAAATCTCTCATAAAAAAAGTGATAATTACTGTTTTGTCATGTTGTTTGTATGTTTTACCTTGTGGATACAAAAGCTGTCTCAAAAATTGCATTTTGATGAAAAAAGCACATCAGATTTACAGTAACCACAAGAGACAGCAATGGAACTAAGGTAAACATCTTTAACTTACTGCTCTCTGGATTTTTTTTATTAGCCTGGAATGCAGGTGCAGTGTGCCTCCGGCTATTTCAGATGCTGACAGGTAACATTATGGAGAAGCATCCATTAAGTACAAGCTGTAAAACTCTGCCTCCCTCCTCAGAGCTCAGAGGCCTGCTGGTTTTTATTCATGCCATCACTTTATTTTGCAGTCTGTTAACTGCCAGATATTAACTAAGAATTAAGTTGGTAACAAAAGTACTTATCAGTTTTATACTGTGGTCTAAAATGATTCTACCTGATACAAAAAAACAGTGCTTATGTACTGTATGAAAATTTTTGGTGGAAAATTGTAAAATAATAAAAGCATGAATCATGATTGCAGTATAAATTACAGACGCGTACTCTTCACTGATCTCTCATCTTCATCACAGAATCTCCTTTCAGTGTTTCCATTCTCCTGTCTCCTGAAATCAGAACTAAAGACAGAATTATGTAGTTTGTTGTCTTAGCAAAACACATAAAGCAGTCTAGACTCATTATAGTGCAATAAACTGATTCATCCATCCATTCCTTTGATTGCTGTATGTACACTATATTGAAAAGGTTAATCAACTCACATGGGCTCGGCGTGGTCCTGAAGGTCAACATTGAGGGTCTCAGGCAGAAAAAAGCAGAGACCCCCAGAAGCTATAGTGAGGATGCCATATAACAGCATGGGGATGGAGTGATGGTAGACATCCAGGAGTGTGATCAGAGGGGCGAGGATGCCCGCCACACGACCACACATGGAGTTTAGACCAATACCATTTTGTCTACCAGAGACAATATGCACAATGGACTACATTTACATTCATTACACAATTAATATAGATGACATATTTAACAATTGATATGTTCATCAAAATTATATAAAATAACTAAGATTGCTTTGTATGTGGAGATTATTATCAGAAACTGCATATACATTATAGTATGTTTAAATGTTGGGACATTACCTTAGAACAGTAGGATACAGTTCTGCAGTATAAACAAAGATTGTGGAGTAAGAGGCACTGGCAACAAACTTTCCCAGTACTGCTATGACTGTTACCACTACAGGAAGGTCTGATGAGCAAATAATAAATCAGATCAAGGAGCATTTGAAAGATAAGCATAGACAAATTGCAGCTTGTATTGCAAGCTAAGGTGTCTCAGAATTCAAAGTTTAGGTTAGAAGTTACCCTTAGGAATGGCAGGGATCACAAGGCAAGCACAGCCTGAAATCAGTAAGACTCCTGCTTGATATATTCTCCTCCCAAAATGCTGAATAGAAGCCAAACTGACCAGGCTTGCAGGGATTTCTACAATGCCAAAGATGAATTGTGTGAGGTAGATATCCAGGCCAAAGTCACCAACACTCAGGCTCAGTCCAAAGTAAACCATACTTGCTCCGAACCTAGTAGCAGAGTGGGAGCAATACTTTCAGTGTCACTGCAAAAGTATTACAGGATTACAGTTGTATTAAATGGATGGAGAATTTACAAAGACTCACCAGACACAGCTCATTAAGAGAGCGCGTTTTCTCAAATATGATATCCTTAAGATGTCCAGCATGCTTCCTTTTTTGGATAAACCCTCAACCTGCAGCTAAACAAACCACATGTCCTTTTACATGACAAATATTTAATTCAGGGCATTACTTCTTTTTGATTTTGGTTGAAAAGTATGATACAACTGACCTCTTCCAGCAGAGCCTCTGGCACCATCCTCCCATTCACCCTGGCTGCCCTCCGGATCTCTTTTTGCAAGTCCTCCTTCCTTTCCTGTGTTATAAGCCAGCGAGCTGACTCTGGGAGAATCCTAGCAGACATGTAAGATCACAAGGTATAATAAAAGTGTTTCAGTATTGATTTTTCTACCGTCACTGTTAGAGACTAATACATAAATATTTATATATATACGTATCATTGTCTATTGAGCCACTGACCGGTAAAGAGTTGCCAGAACAAGGAGCAGAGGGCTGAAGAGCACCAGCTGCAGGATCCTCCAGTTGCGGACCAAATAGGCGACGCCTGACAACATCATCAGTCCAACAGGGTAGAAAGTGATGGGGACATAAGTGAAGAGAGCAACCCGAGAGGAATCCGTCCACTCTACCCCTTCAAAGCAAGAACACAGATATTACCAGTATTTTGCTGTTCACATCCCCACATATTCACGTTTTTGGCAAGTACTCAAATGGCCACTTTTAACATTTCTGTTGCATGTATGGGTTAGATCGTGGTACTGTGCACTGGATACTGGAATTTTCGACAAACAGTAACAGTGAATGAGGTTCCTTCCAACACTCTCTACTCATCTCCTGGTTCTCTACAGAACTGTCCGCTCCCTCTTTTTTATACTCTGTATACAGATGAGTGCCGCAGCAGGTATGAAAATACATTCATTATAAAATTTGTGTCATGTTTCCCTGCCCACAGTTTTTCAGGTTTATCTGTATTTCCATAATTATTACAGTCACTAAAGTGAGAGAATATATCTTTTTTGGAGATCTTTGTTTCATTTTTAAATCCCTGCTAGTATGTATGTATGTATAGTGAGGTTCTATTCTTGTCACATTTTATATTAAAATTTATATAAATATTTTAATATAAACATTTCATATAAATTTTAGATAAAATTGTTGTGATGGGCTCCAGCCCCCTGTGATCCTGATTAGCATTAAGTAAATATACAAATGATGGATGCATGGAGAGTAATTTGAACGTAGTTGGAGCTTAAAGTGATAATGTTCCACTGGTGGTGTAATGGCATGCTCCTGAGGAGCATCATGTTGACAGCCAAATGTTCCATTGAAATGATATACAAAATATGCTATAATGAAGTTAGACTTCACTTCAAGGTGAAGTGTACTTACCTATCACAAAAGAGTTAATCAGAATTCCAGAAACTGAGGAGCCACTTACAAATCTGAGAACCATGTAAACATAGATGTTGGGTGAGAAAGCAGCACCCACACCAAACAGCAGCAGCAGGAGGATTGATAGCAGGAGGACAAAACGCCGGCCAAACCTACAAAGATAAGAGAAGACTACTATGTCCACTGTTTCGAAATTACTTTACGGAACTTTTTTTTTTCACAAGGAAAGGCTTTCCTTAGAATTATATGACGTTATCATAGCAATTTAGCTACCTCCATGGAACTAATGATTGGCTTTTATGTCTATTGTTCAAGTATGCAAAATTTGCTTTGTGTGGGAACTTACCCTTAGCGATTAGTAAGACACAGCCACTGTTTTCACTTGCATTGTCAACCTGTATCACCATGACCTGTTGCACATACTTTAGGTAGCCTAAAATATTTGTTTGTCTTGTTTCCTTTTGCTTTATTATTATTATTTAACTTTATATGCTAACATATTTTGCATTGTTTTATAAAGATAAAACCTCAAGCTATGATAAATTATATATTATATCAAGCCTGTAACTGAGTCTGTTTACAGATGTGGAGAGCAATAGCTGCTAAATGGCACTAAAACATCATAAAATTATATTTTATATTACCGTATCAAGCGCATTAAGCTAGCAACCAATTTCATCACAACTTTCAGGCAGGTCATTGATGTAAAGACTAAAGAGCAATGGCCCCAAAACTGAACCCTGTGGGATACCTATGTGAATTTGCTGAGAAGATGATTTTCCTGAGTTAATTTTCGCACATTGCTCTCTTAATGTCAGATATGAGGCCACCCATCTGCATTCTTTCACAATTCTTTGGAATACTTTGGCCTAAATCCAAACTGCTGTGGTTGAACCTGCTGGTTTGACTGATAATTATATGTTCTATCAACGCTTTTTCCAGAACCTTGGATACGACTGGATAGATTATGATTGAACGGTAGTTGCATGCCGGATCAGTGTTTCCTGTTTTAAATATGGGGATGACAACTGCTTTTTTTTTCCAAGATTCTGGGAATATGCCTGGTTTTACAAAAAGGTTTACTAGATAAGTTAAAGATCTTACAATGGAATAATGCTGTTGCTATAAAAGCATAGTCATAGCAAGTCTCACAAAGGATGAGAAATACCAAGTACATAACACTAATGTTGGGGTCCATTACCTGTCAGCCATTGGCCCAAACAGCAGTGCCCCGACCAGAAGACCTGCCATGTAGGTGGACTGTGACACCTCACTCAAACGACTTCGCTCACACACCAGATCAAACTGAAAAACATAAGGAGGAAGAAAGCAGGAGAAGGGAAAGCAAGAGACAAAGACATGGCTTATATTTGGCACTATGTCACCATACTCAGTTTTGGCTGTTGCAAGTTTTTTTGGTGCACCAGTGTGACGTGAGTCCAGAATTTTACTTCTGTCACAAGTCACACATCAAGTGCAGATAACTATGTAAATTTCAGTACAAATGCAAGTCAGTAAAACCATAACACCTATTCAGAAAATATTTTTCGTTGCCTCAATGAACTGCTGTGTAGTACTGTGTTTCCGCATCACAAAAAAATGCAGTAGGCTATTCAGTTGCCTACCTCTGTTACAATGCTGGAAACGCCTTGGGGTGCCTCGTAGTCCCATCCATCTTCACACTTTGTGGTGCTGTTAATCCCATACGCTTCAATGGTTTCCAAATCCAAATCCACAGGTGTGAACATCTCACAGTTTTCAAACTCTCCGTCCTGGTTCACAGGGAGGGTGAGATTTTTCTGCCTCTCATGTGTCAAGTTGGGGCCATGCTCCAAAATCCAGTCAGTATCACAGTGATGAGGGTAGCTCACACTTACGAATACCTGACTAATTATGTCAAAAGCTGTAAAAATGTTGGGGATGCATAATGCAGTCAGTAAAAGCCTCTGAAATAAACCAAACTCCCCAATCTCCTTTAGGACCTGCCCGAAATTCATGCTATCCAGCTGAGTTTGCAGGAGGCCTGCAGTTCCTCCTCCAAGAACAATGTTGAACAGAAGTGTTCAGTTTTAAATGCTGCCTGTTTAGCAATCAATATTGAACCCTCCTGCAAGTTAATATTTAACCTATCACAATCAGGATTCTTCTGGGGCATTAATTAACAATATTAGCTCTAAAGCTGTGGGTAGGCTTATCTGTGAGAGATAACACCAAACAAGAGAAGATAAGATAAAAACTTCCTCATATACAGTATAGTTGTGTACATTAGGCACATTTGGTTCTAAAAGGAATGGGGAAAAAAAAAAAACAACCCTCTCACACTGATTAAAAGAGGGAATACCCACAAGATAGTGTTGCTGATTAAAAACATGTAGTTTTTTTTAGTAGATTAAAAACAAAATAATGATGAAGATGTGTTTTTAATTTGCATGTGTTTTGTCTATTTGCATGTTGTCTGGATTTGCAGCGTGTTTTTCTGTGCACGTTGAGCTCTCAGGGCCACCGCGGGACTCAAAGCCAGGCTGCCGCGGCTTAGGCTAGCCTCAACAACATATGGTACATGCTGTATACGGTGAGCCACCAGGGCAACATGCCCAGGTCTGTCAGATTACCAACATATTGCAGACCTCAAGGAGATGAGATCAGCTAGTTGATAGTTGCTGATGAGAATTTGTCTTGGAGTGTTGCACTTCTTAGTAATGTAGCTACTGAAATCATTTACTTTAATAGAAGAGTCCTTATAAATCAAAACAAATCACGTTTATTGATTGCTTCACAGTCTAAATGGAAATAAAGGTGAGTGAAAATCTTAACAATGTGGACATAATCCAACTGTAACGACTGTAACCTAAAAAAAAGCAACTGTAAGTAGATCTAATGTAATAATAAGCCTGATTTAATACAATCTGCATCTAAAACAATCAGACATTCTACCGTAGTATTCATATCACAGTGGACACCGTATGATATGCAACGCAGTAGACATGATGCAAGCAAGTATTGACGGATATATTTTGCAGTGCAGCAGAACGGCTTTAGAGTCCAGTGGGTTGAGATGTCAGACAGTGACAATGCTTGAATGAATGATTGACAGAGAAGGGTCAGCTGTTGTGACAGACAGTAAAGTGACATTTATCGTGCCGGATTGTAATAACGGGCAGTGAAGTGACAGTGATGGTGCAGGGTGTTCTGCCAGGTGTTGTAACAGGCAGTAAAGTTACGGTGGTACAATGCAAATATTGTAATTCCCATTCAATTCAGAACATAAATAGAGCATGAAAAACATTTCTGGTAAAGTGCAGCTGAAGTCAACATGTGTAATAAAAACTGAGTTTTAGGAGGTGCATTTTCCACAGCAGTACATAACAGAAGGGCTGGGTGGGCGTTCCCTTACAGTAATGATACTGTCACAACTCTGCAAAGATGAATATATGAAAATATCAGACCCATACTAAGTTTTATTCATGCCTAGGTTCGAAACTCATTGCTCACAATTGTGTAAACATTAAAATGAAAAAAATGTTAAAATAATTAATACAGCCACAATGAAGATAAAAGTTACCCACAAATAGATAGTGCATGTTTAAAAACTGTTTCTTGCACATTTCCTTTTGACTTTCCTATTAAATTACCTAATATCTTGAGGTAGGAAGAAGATGGCAGTTTGTGTAAGAGATGGGTGGCTTTCATCCTCCCAGATACTGTGACTGAACCTTGTAGTAAACTCCATGTAAATGGCATTTATTGACCTCTATCTCCTCCGAGCAGCTAAACTAACAACCAACATCCGACCCTTGCCTTTTTAACCCCGACTGGCGACACAATAACTCCACACCCCACATATCACAGCATTGAAACATAATGACCAGTATTGAATGAACACAATTCTAAAATTTAATTAATTTATTTTAGGGTTAATAATTATAATTATTAAATGCTTATTTTTCCTACATTTTCTGAAAATCAAAAACCGTTGTCATCTTGAGAACATTTAGTTAAAGATAACTGTCTTGGCAATACTGCACAAATTCACAGATATCATGTTCATACTATGTATAAACATGTTTCCACATGTAATCAGCCCTAACACAGACTTGTCATCAGCAGATGTGATGACTGGACATCACCACCGGACTTCACATCCCTTGGGCAGCTGCTGTCTTTTATTAACTGGTGATTTAACATTTGGACGTAATTTAAGAAAAGGTGCACACATTGCATTATTGGGAAGTCATACACAAACAACACAACCAACTGTGGTGTGTGCATGCCAGTTTATCAATTAAGGTGTGGTTTCATGGTGCTAAAAGCAGACGGAAAATCAAAGTACATGACTTGGGTGTGGCTGCCGAGATGAGAACCTTCTACATGGAAATATAACTTCTTTAATTGGTAAACTATTGCATCCTCAATACTCCGAGAGTTACTCTAAGCTGATTGCATGAGTCAATCAACAATGAAATTAAGGGGGCAAGGGACTCGGGCACAATCTTTTCAAAAACCTATTTTGCTACTGAAGTTAAAGCAACTGGTTTTAGGTCATTCGTACTGTACAGGTCTCATTGCTGTGGAACTCCCTTGCTAAACACATACACTTTGAAGGCTTGTAGTGGTAGAGTCGATGTGAGAAGGTCAACGACTTCAGATGGAAACCTTTGCTACTTGAAATTTCTCATCAAAGACTGTCCTACTAACTGTGTGCTCTACATTCTTCCCAAAGTACTCAAATCCCTGACTCAACCACTTTGATGTCCTATTGTGGCCTCTAGTGACAGCCTGATGAAACTAACATTATCTCAGTAGATGTGAACCAAATCCTACGCCCCATACACTTAACCTATACCCTCCTGTTTGGAAATCATTTCCTGGGTAACATCACAGACTCTTGCGTCCACTTCAGTCAAAATGTTTGTGTGTTGTAGGCTCAAGGTCTGGCGAGTTTTTTTTTGTTTTTTGTTGTTGTTATTTACTGATGTATCTTACGCCTCTCTTATACCTTAGACTTTGTATTTTGCATCGTTACTGTCCTTTCCGTAGTGCAACATGTCCCTAAACAACTTTCCCCCCTGTGGACAATAAAGTTTATGTTATAATATTGTGTCTGAGTAAGTCTTATCCAGATATCCACAGCTTTAGAATGAAAACGCGTTTGGTGCCTTAAGTCAATATGCACGAGTGCCTGGGTTGTAATATTATTAAATATTAACTTGTAGGACAACAATATTGATCAGTGGACGAACAGCAGTTAAAACTGGATTGTGCTTTCCAACTGCACTCAGAGGAGGAACTGTACCGCACTCTCAGCGAGTTATGAGTAATTTTGGACAGATCCTAAAGGAGATTGGGGAGTTTGGCTTATTTCATAAGCTTTTACTGGTTGCGTTATGTCTTCCTGGTATTTTTACAGCTTTTGAACTGATTGGCCAGGTGTTCACGGGAATGAACTTCCCGCATCACTGTGACACTGGCTGGATTTTGGCCCGTGGTTCTAACTTGACATATGAGAGACAAAAAAATCTCACCCTCCCTGTGAACAAGGATGGAGAGTTTGAGAGCTGTTTAATGTTCACACCTGTGGATTTGGATTTGGAAACCATTGAATTGTATGGGATGAACAGCACCACAAAGTGTGTAAATGCATGGGATTACGAGGCACCCGAGGGCGCTTCCAGCATTGTGACAGAGGTAGGGTACAGCACTTGTTTGGATGCGATGAGGAAATGCTTCTGATGGCCAGACAGACAGTTGCTACCACTGACTGTAACAAAAAACAGATTGCTGATGTAATAAATACTGACGCCACTGAGCCACCATATTGGTATGCCCAGTTTTGTAACATTGTACAACAGAGCTGTTCTAATCACTAAATCTATAACGTCTGGCTCTGTCAAACTCAGGTGACGTTTTCAGCTTTGAAGAGAAGTTTAAAAAAATGTAATAATATAAGAGTTGGAGTTTTTCTTTTTATTACTATCCAGGTGCCTCCTTGATTTCTGATGGTTGTCACATCAAAAGCACCCATCAGACTTCTTCACACTGGGTATGGCTGGATTCAACAAAAGACGCGACGAGTGTTTTGATGGTATATATATGTGTATGTGTGCAGGCATAGATAGCGAAAATGACTGCATGTGACATCACTGCAGTCCCTGCAATATGTAATGATCCTTTCGCCATCCATGCCTGCAGTTCTAACCAAACATGCACATATATACCATCAAAAAGTTCAGCATCTTCTGTTGAATCCAGCCATACCCAGAGTGAAGCACGCCAACGGGTACTTTCGAGATGACGACGATTAGAAGCCAGGGAGGCACCATCACACAACACAAAGTACATGAGGAGAGATCAGTTGTTTTTCCCTCTTGTGGGTGTGGTTTACAGAGTATGACACAGTGCACTTTGTCTATGGTGTCATACTGCCAGATAGTGGTGGTGTTTCTCACATCCTCCTTTAATCTGCCTGCCCCTTCTTTTGTTTTTCAGTTTAATCTGGTGTGTGACAGAAGTAGCCTGCGTGCAGCGTCACAGTCCGTCTTCATGACAGGTCTTCTTGCTGGAGCTCTGATATTTGGGCCAATGGCTGATAGGTAATAGAGTCCCAGCACTAGAGTCACCTCCACTTCTCCTTGATAGTTCAACAACTGCATTATTAGAAATACATATTCTTTAAAGTTGTTTTTGCGTGATAGGGAAGGTCTTGGGGCCACATAAATACTGTCCCATGCATTACACCTATGATAAATAGAGAAGTGCACACAGCCCGTTTTCTGAAATTGTCCCTGTAAAACAGGCGGATTGCACTTCCTGTAAGTCCTGACATCAGTGTCTGTCCTGACATCAGTGACTCCACCCACAGCGCCTGCGTCCACAGGCAACCAGCTACCAAGCTAGCGGACTTAGCCAGTTAGCCTCAACTCCCCGGCCAACAAGCTACCAAGCCAGCGAACTTAGCCAGCACCCCTCCGCTCCCAGGGCCACAAGTTCACAACATATTTAACAAAAATAACTTACCATTCTGAAACATCTTGTAATAAACGGATTTGAGGTGGTTCGGGTTCTCCTGCCATCTGTGGTTCGGGTATAACATCACGCTGAGGGTCCCGGTTTCATGGGTCCCGCAGGGTTTTAGTCCAAATTTCCTCGTCTGTTGGGCTCATTTCAGCGCCGACTGTTTTATCAGCCCGAGTTGTACGGTTGTATAACATCACGCTCGGCGATAGCCATGACAATTTTGCATAAGATGATAACTCGCCTTCCACAAGTTTTCAAATAGTTACTGTATCTCGTTGGCTCTGTTTTTCTCTCGCTCAATATGGCCTCACAATATGGCGGTGCGCTATTGTTTACGTCCCAGAATGCATTGCGCAGTGACGTCAATTGATTGGCTCGACCATATGTCACTCAGAAAACAGTCAACCAGTCAGTGGAGAGGGGCTGATTCTCTCTTCTGATTGGCTTAACGAACCGCGCTGCCAGAGCTCCGGGATAAAGGCAAGAGACAGGAGCTGTAAAACTATATTTAGCAGACCACAGCTACTCAAAACCACAAATACATCATGCTAGGGATATCAGCAGTTAAAATAAAACCCTGAAAAAGTGTACACCATGGGGCCTTTAAAATATGATGCACAAGACAGTGGCAAGTATTGTATATGGAGTGTGGGTTAAGAGGTAGACTCAAGATTCAAGATTCAAGATTTTTATTTGTCACATGCATGAATGTACAAGTACAGCAGCAGTGAAATGCAATGGCAACAACTCCAGCACTGTGCAAGTAAAATAGATAAAAATA
>OMLB01061399.1:0-24609 GCA_900302555.1 Myripristis jacobus
GAAGCGAAGATTTTAACCATCACATTAGTTTTATATTTTGTTAAAATATTCAAGCATGTGGACAAACCTCTGTATCACCCATGGACCTCAGATGTCAATTTACAATCAAAGGCAAGAAAAACTGATTTTAGAGTTTACACTGCGATTGTTGCCTAGGAGATTATTCCTTAATGTTACCACTGGATTAAAACTAATTTAAGTGTATGTGCATGAGTGTGTGTGTGTGTGTGTGTGTGTGTGTGTGTGTGTGTGTGTGTGTGTGTGTGTGTGTCCTTTCCAAGGTCTCAGCAGGCCTGGCATAGAAAGGGAACTAAGACAGCGTTTGAAATGATACAAGAGAAACAAAGAGAAGCGATGGGAAAAAAGGGAGGCTCATGAAAGTGTTTAAAAGCTTTGCGATGGGCCCAAAAGCGCTGTTTCGTTCTGCAGAGGTCACTCTGCTCTGACCAATTATATAGTTATCTCAGAAACAGAATCACTAAACGATAGAGAGATGACAAACTAGAAATACGTGCATGCATGAGCATACACAACACACATAGGCCTGCATGCGTATTTGCACACACATATGCCTAACACACACACACACACACACACACACACACACACACACATAAACTTTAATAATGAGCATGATCTGCACAGGGCGGGCAATTGGAAGATAACAAGTAGAGGAGGGCCCCAGAACAAAACAGAGCGCTTTTCAGACCCTGTTTATACAATTCCAACCGGCCAATTATTCTGTCACCACCTTGTACAGTGGTGGATAAATCTGTCTTGAAAATTATAAAGTAGAGCTAAAGCGCTATTTGGCACTACAAAACTTGTCTTCAGTGACCACCTGCCACATTATTTCTGGTACATTATCATTGCTTCAAGGCTCAACCTGTAATTACAGCACAATGCCTCCATTGAAACACTGCCTGCCATGTGTTTCATAAAGCAGAATGAGCAAGTTAGTCAGATAAGTTAGACATTTTTTTTCTTAGAAATATATTATTAACTAAAATAAATGCTTCAACAACTTTAGGCTGTGTAATTTTCTGTGAATCCTTGATAGACTGCGGTACACCTTTGAGCTGTTTCCATTCAAACACTGTGTGCATTGAGGATTTTGGCCTTGCTTATGCTTGCCTACGGGTTAATCAAAATGTTGGCCTCTTCGACAGAATTGACAGAATTTCGCTATGTAGACTTCTTGACTTTTAACGTCCCTCTGCTGAGGTCAAACACCACGCTCCTTTGACTTAATTTTTCTCACCATGGCGGCATACAAAACTGAACTGGAAATTTGACCATGGAATGTTAAATAGAGTGCTACATAATACAAACTTTCTTCATAAAATCTGACATGATTAAAATGTGATACTTCACTTTGCTGTAGCATAGTTTCTAGCAGCCTTACCACCTACATATCAGTGTATCAGCTGCATCAGTGGCATCACCATCCCTAATTCACTGCCATTCATATTCAGGGCCTTACCTAAAAAATACCTCTGAAGTATGAACTAAATGTGGAAGCAAACTGAGTTTCACAATACTGTCTGTTTAAATGCAAAAGAAGGCCTGGCGATAGCTCAAACAACACTTTATTTGAATTATCCAATGTTAATATTCCCCTTAATATCATCAACTTTATATCAATTCTACATCATCAACTGTGAGATCACTTTATTACTTCATTTTGAGTGTTTAGTGTGTTAATATTCACCTTATCAATTTTGTATCAACATATTATCAACCTAACATTTTCCCTAACCCTAACTGACAAAGCTGATACAAAGTCAAATGATAGTTTATTAGTTGTAAGTTGAGTATTTGCTTTCAACAGGTAGGCATGAAGTTAATAATCAAGACTGACTCAATTGTAAAATCAGCTGATACAAAGTTGATACTCTGTTAAAAGTCAGATGATACTAAATTAAGTCTTTCAGTTGGAGGTTTTCTTTGGTTGATATGATGTTAAGCATCAACACTGACTCCAGTGTAAAACTGAACTGATAAAAGTTGATACGAAGTCGAACATTAATATTGCAAAGTCCAAAAGTGTAACCAAGAAGCGGTTATATGCATGCTCCTGCACCCTCACACGGACAGCCCAGTTTAAATCAGATTACGTACTGATGTAATTACGCATAGTGCCTGAGAAAAATGGCTCCGGTACCAGTTGCCACCGGAAAGCAGCAGATTAGACTGTGAAAAATATTTCCCAAAGTATTTCCCAACTGCCTCAGTTGCTTTATACTTTAGAAATATTATGAATGGAAGTGAATTAGGACCTTGACACCCACGATAAATGGCTATATGATGACAACAGAGAGTAGGGGATGCTGATGTTGCTGTATACTTGTATCTGCATTTACATAAGGCTGCTGAAAACAAACCATGTCACTGAAATATCACTTTAAACTGTAACTGGCCCTGAGCCACCATGTCACAGGTCTTTTTACAAATACGTGCTCATCAAATGAATTTAATTAAAATACAATTAATTTGTAACTGAAAATACAAAAATACAGTATATACAAATGGATAATACCACATTTTAGGCATTTAATGGCCTCATTATGGGTCGAACCTCAACCCACCCGAACATTGGAAAGATAAGCTCTGCTAATTTCCCATATTCGAGATTTGAAGTGGCCAATTTGAATATCTTGGAGGTGGGAGGCTGTCATTCGATCATTTAAAGCAGCACTGACTGACTGAGTGAGCAGCCAATAGAAATGCAGCTGGAGGAAGTGAACAGTGAGGACAGTGGTGAGGCACTAGTTCTTTCAGATGACAATAAGACTGGGCATGTAGCAGATGGCTTTTTCAAAAGCGATAAATATAAGTGAAGTGCACTGATGGATGCCTTTTTTTTCCCCACCTGCATTCTGCAAAGAACTGCCTTCGTCTGCTTCTGATTGGCTAGTATTCGTTGCCTTTGTTGGTTAGACTGGTTAGGTTTAGGTGAGATGGTTAGGGTAAGAATAAAGTCAGAGCCAATCAGAGGCAGAGTAAATTTTTGAGAATAAAATGACATTGCATTTTAAGTAAAGCAAAACACATATCACAAAACACTCAAAAGTAATTAAACACATATTTTAAATACCTTTAATTAAACTACTGCCCATCTCTGCTTACCAGTAAGTGATTTTTAGGTGTAGTTTGAAATTCTCTCTCCCTCTTATTTTGACAAACCTCATCGAACACTCCTAATCCTGTTTTATGGGTCCATAGAACAGAATTAGCCATTGCCCATGCCACTGCTCTGAAGCGGCAGGAACAGCAGCCAGCAGGCGACACAATTAACCGGGCACACACTAAATTTACAGACCTGAAGCTGTTAGCCAATCAGAGGATTAGTTGTTGGCACACGGAGAGTTACGGTCCAGTAACAGTTGGCGATAAATCACGGTGTTGGCTGACTGCGGAACAGCTAGCTTCCACTGCCGGGTGTATGCACACACACGCATCGCCCCGCATTGTGTGTGTGTGTGTGTGTGTGTGTGTGTGTGTGTATCCTGAGGCACTGATTTTGTATTTGTCAAGAGGGCACATGTTTTGTCGCTGGGAGGCCTTGGGGCATCTGCATCTACCTTGTTGTCAGGCATGTGGACATAAATAAATCACTCAAATGTGTTGGATTGTGTGTTCCATTTCAGATTGTGGAAATTAGTTAACTTTTACAAACTTTGACTTGCACATCCTACTTGCTTTCCAAACCTGACCACCGTGCTTAACCTCCCTGTCCACTATTCTCGTACCTCACAAATGGCCGTTGGATCCCATTTGCACACCGAGATGTTTGGCCACTTATATTTACATTTAAATATAAAATAGTTGAATAGTTGTTATTACTCTTGTGCAGACAATTTCTCAGATGTGACAGATAAGTAAGTGAAAGTGGGGAGATCAAGTGAAAAAAAAGAGAAGAGAAAGAATATGTTACCATCTCAATTTCCAGCCCTGTCTTCTTGCAAGATCGATTCTGTCTCTGAGGAATAGTGACAAGTAGATGAATTTATCTCTCTCTCTCTCTCTCTCTCTCTTTCTCTTTTTTTGTTCTTACTCTCTCTTTCTCACCCAGTCTCTCCACAAACATAGTCAACAACTAAGCTAAGGGATTTGTATGTGTCTGTATTCACTCATTTGGAACAAACATACACAGGGAGACAAAGACGATAAAAGCACAAATGCGGATACACCAGCCCAGATACACAGCGCAGTGCACTGTCTTTCCATATGTCTGTAAACTAAGTCTGTGCTGCATAGCCTCAGTGTCCCTTTCTATACAATATGAATGTGGCAAAATGCAGAGCTGACCAAAGCTGTCACAGTCAGTACATTTACATACATATTAATTTTCCACTATTATTCCAAATATGACAACATTCCAGATTTGATACAGGGCTTGTAAGCAGCATATTCCTTTTGGATATACCAATTAAGACATGTGGGATATGCCGATCTATTTGATGTTTAGTTGTGTATACACTGCATTTGGATTATGTGTTTGAGTTGAGGTTTTTATGCAGACAGCCGCCTGTTCACGGTCAGCTCTGTGTATTGAAAAAAAAAAAGCCAATTACAATCACAAAAGAAAAGGCCACACTTCTGGTTGGAAGGAGAAACACCTACTTTTGAACGTTATAAAGGGATTGGATATCAACAGGTTTTTGGATATGGATATGTGCAAATATCTCAGGGCCGACCAGCTCAAGACGGTGGTTGAATGATTGGAAGAGGGAGGCTGTGTTTGTGCGGTCGCATGCAACATTCATTTCCATTAGCCTTGTAAAGATGTTTTGTGAGTGTAAACATAGTCACTGACACATGCCTACTGTCAGACACTTGCACAGACTGTTCCACTCACTTTTGTCCCTTTGTCCCTCTTTTGCTCTTGTAAATTTCTATTTCTGTTCAAATTAATCTACTGGAAAAACTTTTAAAAAGGAAAAATAATGGTATTTTGGCTGATAAATGAATGATTACTTTGAAGAAAAGATGTGTAATATGAAATATTTTATGAAAAACTCCTCACAAGGATTGAAAGATGATGGACGTTTCACTGGTCTGCACTTATTTAAATGGCTATAAGGATTGAGAGTTGAATTTAGGCAAAACTTTAATTCACGTTAAGGTCAAGTTCATTTTTTTATTTGCGGTCCTTACTAAAAAAATCATGATGATGATGATGACGTGCTCTTCTCTGACGGAGGAGGACACGTCATCCTCTGCTAAGGTTAAATAAAAGCATGGAGAGGAACTTTTAGGAACAGATCGAGACTAAAAGGGCTTTACAGTTGTCATCCATGTTTGCACATTCTGACGCTGACACTACACCAAAGGAATTCGAAATCAAACAGGCCGACAGATGGACTTCATCAAGTTTCTCTCCATACAGCGAGGGATCAGTGTGCCTTAGTCAACAATGAGTCTGCACAGAATGACAAAACAAAGACAGGGCGAAACAAAACCGAGCTCAAGAAACACAACAGACCTTTCTCACAGCATGGCGTGCATGACACAGCTTGACATGATAAGCAGGTAAACACCTTTTGCCTTGACTGTTGACATCCGTCTCTGTATGTGATCTGTATCTGACATCAGTGTGAACAGCTCTGTTTCATGACCCCACCTTTACAATGAGCACGCTGCTGTACCACGGAAAATGTCATTGGGACAACATTCTATCATCACAGTTAATGAGATAGTGGTGCAGGCATTCATTTATCTAATATTTTGCTGTGGTAACAGCGGTGGCAGTCTGTCAGCTGTTCAGGCTGAGGGCAATAAGGCAGAAAAGGCTTCGACTGAAGCATCTTCCCATATATCTGTTAAATTTCTCCCTGTAGTCGTTGCAGCGATCCTCCAAGTTTTGTTTAGTCCACCACTGCTGATAATGAATAAATAATGACACTCTGACAGATCTGAGTCTGCTTAGTGGGGAAAAACACATGAATCCTGATCTGAGTGTTCGCACAGCCATCACATCAACAGGAATCATGTACGTATCAGATTTAGGACCACATACAGAACATATATGTGTCACATCTGAGGGATTCTCCTGGGTGTCTGAATGTAGGCCAATGCTGCCTTCAAATGGAACTCGTGAGCTTGTGGTTATGACATGTATATGACATGTATATGACATGTATATGACCTGTGAACTTGGAGCTTTCAGAAAATTTCCACTTCTGAAGTAGTGTATACCACAAGAGGGGGCGTTCACATGGACTTTTCTCATGAACACGGTAAACATGACCCCATTTGAGGGCAGCAACAGCCAAGGTCCTGGTTTGTTCATGCTGGCTCACTGAAAAGGCTCTGCTCCTCTTGAGTTAAACAGAACCTTAATTAATGTCATACTCAGGTAGACAGAGTCAGCCATGTGCACATTCTGACAGATGGTGGGTCTAGACATGCAGCAATCAGGAGGCAGCCTAATGCTGGTTTCTGAATTAATACTAAGGAAGAAAAAAAAAAAAAGGAGTGTGAAGATCCTGAGCTAGGCAGATTTTGGGCTGGTCAAAAGACAGTGGGAATAACTAGGTTTTGAGATGGGATTTGAAGGTTTTCAAAGAATTAGCCTCCCTAATCACAAGAGGGAGCTGGTTCCAGAGATAATGGTGCGCTATATAGGAAAATCCTCTGCTGCTAAAGTTTGTGATTAGAATTTAGATTTAGAATTAAGATTCCCAATAGATTTGGGTTAGGTTAAGGTCAAGCAAGAGTCAAGCCTAATGTTAGGGGTTAAGGAATGAATGCAGTCAGTGACAGCCCCCACATGTATAGTGTGTCTGAATGTGTGTGTATGTGTGAAATTGAGTGTGTGTTTGCATTCATTACCTTGTTTCAATGCCCTAAGGAAGCCCTACTCAGGACTATTGATCCGTCTTGATCCTCCCTTGTTGCTCCCTCTTCCTCCTAATTTGATAGAAGAGTACCAAACAATTGCACACACACACACACACACACACACACACACACTGCACTGACCTGCCTGCTGCTGCTCACTTGAATTCATCATGACCAGCGCAGGTAGGCTACTGCTGGAAATAATAAATCACTTTCTCAATTTACCAAGAAGCTTCTTGTCTTTATCTGTCTGTTTTGAAAAAAGCTATTTGGTCAGTGTCTTTAATACTGGCTGGGAAAAGGTTCCCTCTCTAGCACTTCATATACCAACATTACCTATATTTCCTACAGCAGTCAGCAGGTCATCAGGCGTAGTCAGGACCTGTGCCAAGTGGTGTGGTGGCGGAGCCATTCATTAGTTGGTCCATTTCCATGGTCCAGTAGTTGGTACAAGTTTTCCTAAACCAGGTTTGTGTGCTTGTCTGTGCAGCATGTATTAACATTAATGATGTTTTCCAATGAATGCGGTGATAATGGCACTTTTTCTGCTTGGTGTCGTGGTCATTTGGTCATCTGGTCTAGAGGTGAAGTGAAGGGCCAGTAGTGTCCTCCTCTTCCTGTGTGACCAGACACTGTTAATTTCATTCTATGAGGGAAGAGTTAGCTATTAGTTGCTCACCTTGATATATTGCTAGTATTTAATTGTTTGCCATGTTCTTGTTTGGTCAAGAGGGGTGTTCCATCAAGGCAGATAGAGGGAATTCCTGGCTTTTTTTGATCAGTCTCAGAGAGTTGTGTTCCATTACTGGAGTCCCTGCCCAGCAACCAAGATAACTTGGTTACTGAACTCGCCAGTTTTGCTGCATGCTGACTGTTAACCTGAATTTATTTATTATTTTTTTTACCTACCTCCCATGCAGTGGCCAGGAGGGCTATATAAAACTACTTAGGCCTTGTTCAGACTGCAGGCCAATCAGATTTGTTTCAGGTCTTTAAGACAGGTTAACCACACTATTGAAAGTGATCAGATTGGATTTGTGTGTCAAGACACCACACACCTTATCAACGTAGGTTGCTATGGTAACAACATCGGTGCCACTAACTACATACGCTGGTGATGCGGCTTTCCAACGCCTAGGCAGGAGAAATATACAGAAGATTCATCTCAAAGTGACATCAGACAGTTTATTTCAGCGTCTGTTGTTTTCTGTGCTGTCCGCCATACCACTCTGCTGCGGTCCTGTCTGCTCTCGCCAATCTAGTTTCAAACTTTAGTTGGTACAGTTTACGTTACGGTAAAGGTTAGGCTCTTCTGTCACTCTGGATTTGATGTCATCATTGTATGTTGTGTTGCAAGTGACGCAAAGGACAGTTTGTGTCTAGACTGAGGTGCATCTGTAGAAATCAGATTGGAATAAACCACCTCCAAAAGTTTGGATTTGCTTTTTAGCTGTGCAGACATTCTAAAATTATTTAGGATACAATCTAGATATGCCAGTGGATTTGGGAATGGATTAGGGCTGACAGTCTGAGCAAGGTCTAAGTCACTGAAAGTTGGGGAGTTGTTAGTAGCAGCTTGCTGTGAGGTTTTGGTATTTCAGTTAGTTTTTCAGTTTTTTTGCTCCTTGTCCTGGGACTTTCATTTATCTCATCTGTTTTATTGTAATTTTTGGTTAGCACCGCTTTTTTTGCATGATGTTTGCCTCCTGAGTCATTCTTCAATTCAACATCTTTTTTCAACTTGCCCCCAGTGTCAGACAGCCAGATTAAAATCCATCATTGATGTAGAGTTACTACCAGTAGTGCTACACTGAGCCCGACAAACACATATAAACACTGAAATGTATAAATACATGCACACATGCACACACACACACACACACACACTCACTCTTACCCTCCTCAATGACCCAGAACTGACCGGATTTATACTTCTTTGTATTACTTCCCCAAATGTCCTTCAAAATTCTTCTTAATTCCTCAAATGAGCAAATGTGTGCATGCGCGCGCACGCACACACACACACAATCCTAGCCTCCTTAATGACCCAGTAGTGATTGGGAACTTCTTTGTGGTAGTTGCCCACATGAAACCACACACACACACACACACACTCACACACACACACACACACACACACACACACACACACACACACACACACACACACACACACACACACTTTTTTGCTCCTTCCCTTAAAGATCTCCTGCTTAATCTAAGCAGCCTTATCATGCCATCGCAGCCTTTGATATGGTAAGCAGAGCGCTGCTACAAACGCTTTGCTTTGTCAGATGAAATACATACCATTACCATTACTGTTAAAACACAGGAGGAAGCCACAAGGCGAGGAATGAAAAAAAGAGAGAAAAAGAGGTGCAAAAGGCAGGGTAGAACAGAGGGAGAAAAAGGCAGAGATAGGAACAGAAGGGGAAGAAAAGTAAAGAAAGTGAGGGAGCAAGGGAAAAGAGGAGGAGAGAGAGGCCTGCAGGGAGCTGAAAGAAAGGGAAGGAGAGAGAAGCAAGAAAAAAGCTGAAAATGAGGGAGAAGAGAGGGTGAAGGGAAAGTGAAAGGTGCTTAGCCATATGAAGGCAGGCCAGAGAAGGTTAGTTATCTCCCAAAGCACCGGGGTGGAAGCGAAGTGCAAGAAGGGAGAGAAGAGAGGGGGGGATGCAAAGGCAGAGGGACAATTAAGAGAAACGTGAGCCACATGAGATTCAAACAGTTTGCACATGGCAGAAGAGAAGCTAAGGTGAGATAAGCTAGAATGAGGGTTATTATCAATACTCAATACATTGTTCAATTTAAAATGAGAGTACCTTTACTTATATGACACAAAAACTTACTTTCAAATATAAAATGATTTACATACAAATGTTATACTGTAAAATTCACATGTTTCATTCCAAAACGAGATGGAAAAAATGATACCTCCACTCAGTAAATAAACAAATACATAG
Organism: Myripristis jacobus; assembly: GCA_900302555.1. Classification (NCBI taxonomy): domain Eukaryota; kingdom Metazoa; phylum Chordata; class Actinopteri; order Holocentriformes; family Holocentridae; genus Myripristis; species Myripristis jacobus. The sequence continues at coordinate 9,807 of OMLB01061399.1, forward strand.
TACATACATAGATAAAAAACACAGTTTTAAAATACAGTATTGACACTCTTAAACATAAATGCTTAAGTGCTTGGCAGTATGGTAGCTCTTTTACCTACTGGATCCAGCATTACTCAGAAATACTGCAAGATGAACTGTCTGCCCCCCCTGAACTGGTGAAATAACAACCCAGTCACCAGAATAAAATGTTGCAATTTAGTTGCAAACCAACAAAATAGCCTACATTGTAATGTCAATGTTTCTGAACCAAAAGCATACCTTACATGTCAACATTTAGACTTTTAGCCAATGTGGTGGAGGCTGCCTCAGTGTCACATGACACAACTGTAGCTAACGTTAGCTACTTTAGCCAGTTTTGTTTGTTTTGTTAGCTTCGTTAGTCACCAAAACTACTTGGTTGAGATTAGGAAAAGGTTAGGAAATGGTCTTGGTTAAGCTTTGGAAAAGTTTCCTAGTCATGGTTAACATTAGGAAATGGTCATGGGTAAGGTTAGGATATGGTTCCTCATCATGGTTAAGGTTAGGAAAAGGTAATGGTTAATGTTGCAACACATTAGCTAATGTTTGCTGATATTAACTAGCCACTGTTAGTTAAAATTAAAAACACAACCCTCGCTTCACAGAGGAGTCAAACCCCAGTGTGCTGAGGCAAAGTCCTGTTGATTGGGCCAGCCTGCACCCCACCTTGGCCAACCTCCTGAGGCAATGTTTTTCACTCGTATCCTTACATTGCAGACATGTGAAATGCCAGCATGTTTTCCTGGCAACTGGGCTGCAAACAAAGAAGTTACAGTCATAGAACAAAATATGAGGGAAGAGGGATTTACCTAGGGCACTGGTTTTGCTGGGATGCCACTGGCAATGTCAAATAAAGCTTCTCTCTTAGAACTGCTGATGTATTGTAGCACCAAAAGCAGCTGGTAGCAACCTTAAAAAGTGGTATGCAGACAAAATATCGGTACCGTGACCACACAAATTTCCTTGTGGGAAATCCTGAAATAGAAAATGTAATGAAAGGAGGGAAAGAGCAACCGAAGCAGGGCGGAGAGGGCCAGGAGAGTGCATCACTAGCCGAAGAGATTAATAGAACAGAGCAGGTACAGCACAGAGAGAGCGACGGAGGGACGGAAGAGGGTAAGTTAGGGAGGTATGTGACCATGAGATACTACACAAGGTCCGGTTATCTGCGAAAGCACCCGGTAAAGAGGCATACATAATGTAGAGCTGACAGCACAGAATATATATTGGACTTCTACGCATGCAGAGGCTAAAAGGAGGGATGACGGAAATGTGTGTGTGTGTGTCTAGGTGTGTGTGTGTGTGTGTCCGTGGTTTGATTTTTTTCTCAAGAAGCACCTTCATCAAATAGGTACGTTTCAGAAGCACTGAGAGGAAAGCGTGATCGCCAACAACAATTAGAAATCCCAGTCATTACCGTGAGTCATCAGTTGCACACGTTCACGGGGTTTCCATTTATTAAGTGATCCAGTCTTTATTCCATCCACCGTCTGAAATACCTGACACCTGCTTTTGCAAAGTGGCTGCTGGCATAAGTGTAAATCACTTGAGTTACTGTTGCAGCCATGAGTCATTTGAATAGATTTGCTTGCAAAACAGATTTTTTGTTTGTGGATACAATCATCTGTGTTTTTGAAACACTGACTGATGTTTGTAAGGCTGCAACAATTTTTCTTCCCAAAATTAACAGATGGCATTTTGGAGAGAAACCCGTCATTTGGTTTGTGTGTCCTGGCAGTGTGGCGGTGGAGGCATTAGTGTGACTGTGAGACTGTAGTGCATCAGCAGTGCATATCCCAGTGTGTGAAATGGGGGAGAGGGATATATGGAAGGAGATAATGCAGACTGATGAAAAAGATGATTACTGGATTTTTTTTTCTTTTTATTGATGCAGTCAAATCTGTTCTCTTAAACCTTTGAAATGCCTTGTGAAAGGCACCTGAAAGCAGCAGCATTTAACTCTTGGAAACCTGAGCAAACGGCATGATTTCTTTTGAAAACATGAAAAACATGAACATGAAAAAAATCAATGAACTTAGCAAAAAATGACTTGTTAAAAACTTGTTACAAGAAAAAGTCCTGGAAATTAGCTCAAGAAAAAGAAAAAAAAACAGCTAAAAAGAAAATTGTTAGGAAATTATTTATTTAAAATAAAATGAGGGAAAAATGTCCAGAAAACCATAGAGTATGTGCAAGCATTTTTCTGCTAATTTTCAGGTCATTCTCTTGCAATGTGTGTAGTAATTGCCTTTATCCCATGTTTTTGAAAGAAATCAAATGAATCTGCTCAGGTTTCAAAGGGTTACAGAAAAAAATCCACTGCAGATCATTTGAACACTGAAAAAAACAAAAAAACAAAATACAGCTGTGTGTGCGGTACCTGGCTAAACATAGCCACAGTGCATAATCTATGGCAGAAGGTAGAGACATCAATTTCTCCACAAATATCAGAAGCTACAACGGCCCACGATGCAGTGCAGCTACAAGACAAGTTGTTGAGTAATTCTGAGGTTCGACTACACAACGTCACCCCGGTTTTGACAGTTTTGTTGTGGCCGACAAATTCCCAGCTCGTTAATGACAGTCGGACAGCTTTAAACGTGACATGTTCCAAGAATTGCGATTAGTCATGCAGGATGGCCGATGACACCCAGACATTTGTCGTGCTATTTCCGTGCTGGTGTTAAGCCAGCGGTAGGCGCTACATCAGCTTAAAGGGATACTTCACCCATATTGCACTATATTTTTATCACGTATTTACCGTGTACTGCCTTGGATCACTGATGAATAATGTCTTCAATATGCAGCAAGTCTCCGGTATCCATTCGTATGCTTCCCAAACTTCCCAAATACATATTTTTGCTACAAAATTGTACAAATGTCTCTCATAGCGTGCATAGGAAGTAATTAACACAGAGCATGAAAGTTGTTAAAGGACCATACCAGTCATTTTGAATGTTTGGCCATTTTGCAAATCATGCAGGATTTCAGAACATATAATCCAAATCCCTCAATTTGTTAATGAACATATTTTGTTGAAACCTGTGTAAAGCTAAGGTTTCCTTGAGGACTATTTTCTGGTGCAGAAACTGTTTTACCAAAACACACCAGTGCTGCTGCTTTTAGGAAAACTAATGTGGAGGACTGTATTACAGTGATGAAATACTGCTGTGAAGAAAGTTTGAAGTCTCTGAAAGTTCATTTCATATCATAGTGGAATGAATGGAAACCAACTGCTGGAAAAAGCGAGGGAAAATGAGTTCTGAAATATGAGACAGTTTCTAGGTATTACACTAAACATGCAGAATCACTGGTATGGTCCTTTTTTAAAATAGCATACTTTAGAGCTGGGCCGTGACCCAAACAAGCCAGGGCCACCACTGGACACAGTTTTAATATTTCTCGACTGGAAAAACTCTCACTTTACTGCCTTTAGTCCTGTCTCCTCCTGAAAGTTGAACTCACAACTGATGGCAAAGAGTTCACACCCATTCTCTTGGGTTCATCGAGTGTCATCCTGAGAAATGCAGGAAGTCGCTAACTGAAGTAAAAGTACATGAAGCAGGTAAAGTTACGCCATAAGAGAACAACACCACTTTATCACAAAATAACTCAGGGAATGCACCGAATATCACAGATTGATGATATCTACGAGTGTGTGAGCATCCGAGGAACCATTTTTCCTCCAACTTAAGCAAATGAGACAGAACCTAATCTCCTGTACAAGTCACGCTGCTCTGTGTGCATGGGTGTACTGCAGTGTGTGTTCATTTTTTATCCCATTAGGCTAACAAAAATATCTCTGATTAGGTAGCCTATTATCTTAACAAACACATACACAGGGAGGCTGTCAGGCTGTTGCTGCTCAATAGATGGTGCATTGTATCTTTACAAGAGACCAATATTTTGCTTCCCAGTTTTGCTTTCTCCTTTTGGCTGTGGGTAATAGATTTCCACCTGACAATGTGATTTGACAGTCAGTATGATGAAGGGTGAAATGTGTGAATTAATGAGGCTAAGTGCCCTGAAATTCCATGATGAATCATCCATAATGTGAGAAAAAAATAGAAATAAACAGAGAGAAAGAAGTAGCGAGATGGAGAGAGACGCAGCGAGAGGGACGTTGGAGAGGGAGAGGATGAGACTAAAAGAAGAAGAGAAGAATAGGGAGAAAAGACAGGCTGAGATAGCTACAAGCGAAAGGAGAGATGCAAATGAAGAAAGAAAGAATAGGGGTAGAGACAAGTGGGGGAGAGAGAGAGGGCGAGAGAGGGGGAGGTAAACAGAGGCGGCATTGTGTTTGCTATAAGGAATGAGCTGGGCTGCAGTGTAATTAATCACAAAGAATGGTGATTTAGACAAGTTATCTGGTAGCCCTCTGTGGCCACACACACACACATATGCACACACACACACACACACACACACACACTGATGCAGTCACGCTCATTTGCAGAGATGGTTGACGAGGGAGGGAAGGATGAGGGGAGAGGTACAGGTAGATGATAGAGAAAGTGAGAGATAGGATAACACAGATGAGATAAAAATGTATACAAGATTGAAAACTTGCTAATTAACCTTCAACCTTGACTCATCTCTCTCTCTCTCTCTCACTCTCTCTCTCTCTCTCTCTCTTGCTCTGGATGGACAGATTAGGGCTGGGGTGGTTCACTTGTTCCCAGGCAGGCATGGCTAATTGAATACAGAATCACAACACTTCACTGCACTACCTACACGCTACACATGTTAAGTACCTCCTTTAGACGGAGTGAGAGAAGGTGAGAGAAGAGAGAGAGCCATAGAAGAGATTGATTCTATCTCGACCGTGCTCTTGAAAGACGCTGTGATGTCTGTTACTGTGGCAAAAATAAATAATGTTCCTGCAGCAATGTGCTTGAAACATCATCCACTGCTAACCTGCAACCTCTGCAGGCTTTCAGTTCACTTGAATGTCTGGTAAAGATCCACAGAACTTGAGTGGGTTTGGTGATGCCGGTCAAATCAACACACCACGATGCTTGGAGCGCCATCCATTTTTATGTGTACCTTTGTGTGTTCGGCGCAATTACACACAAAGTCAATGCAAAGACGCAAATAGACATGAATTCATAGCGGGTGACATGAATGACGCAAATTTCTACATTGTAAGTGACGCAAACACAAAATTCACCTGCGTTGCGTTTGGTCTGAACACACCATCAGGCTTTGCAGAGGGAACCAAAGCAGAGGAAAGACGTCTTGCATTTCTGTTAGCGTTTTAAAGTTAATAAATACTTTTCTCCTCCACTGAAGTTTGGAAGTTTGTTGGAGCGTGCTAAGGAGAAACACAGTATTTGATAATGTTATGATAACCTCGTCGCTAATGTCAGATTTCAGTTACGTTTGACAGCTGCTTCAGCACTTCTGCTTTAAGGCTATAGAGCCACAGTGCAACATATCTGTACAGTTCTCAACCAAATCTGACAGGCCTTGCTGACTTGTCGCCATTGCAAAGAACTGTTGTCTCTTTTCCACCAACATGATGCCGGGACATAATCTAGAACCAGTTCCACATATTTCCACTGAAAAATACTGCTCCAAAACTTGGAACTCCTGATGTCAGTGGCTGTGGGAAGGACTACCGCAAGAGATTCAAGATTCACAGATTCCTGCAAAGGGGCATCGGCCTCGTCGCCGTATTGATTAAACATGAATATGTTTGATGAAACTTACCTGGCTTTGCTGGTTTGCAGATGGTGACTGCTGGAGCTAGGTTAATAGGAACAACACAATGTTATCCTTGTTGCAAATGTCAGATTTCAGATGAGTTTTGAGAGTTGCTTCAGTGGTTCTGTAAGACGCAGGACACAGGTTCAAATGTTCACAATTTTTTAATAACTTCTGCTTTGAGTCTATACAACCACAGCACAACATATCTGCACAGTTTCCAAGCAAGTGACACACTTTACAGCCTTACTGACTTGTGGCCGTGGCAAAGACCTATTGTCTGTCGTGGCATCTGTTTGGCTGCCATATTGATAAGAGCTGAGTGAAAGCAGCAGCAACAGCCTTCTCGACAATGAAAAGATGAGCCAGCATTGGTCTGTGGAGGAGAACAACAATTTGGTGGCACTGTGTTGTTGGCACCAGCCTGGTAGAAAAAGAGATATATAATTGCCAACTGCTGTACCAGACAAATGACCACAGCAAACAGTGATGACTGTTCTATTCAAGTCCTGTGTAATAGCCTCAGGAATATGAACCCACGTCCTTGCTTGATACGTGATCATTTTACAATCTGAATTATCTGTAAGATTGCGGCATTTACTGTAGAGCAATATATAAAAACTATGAGAAGAAATATGGGATGCCACAAAGGTCATAAAATACATAGATAGTATGCACCTCAGATCACTGAGCGACCAGAGCGCCTCATATAAACAGATATTTAATGATGGTATTCAGATAATGATTTTTCCCTCCCAAAATGTCATTTTGGAAGTGTTGAAATAACATTTGCCAGTGAAGCACTGTAGTCATCAATCTTGTTAATAAAGTTGAGGGAAATTTTGATTAAAGTATATTTTCTATTTCTCCTCAAGTAGAACAGCAGTCTATAATTCATGAGCCCTATTTAGGCTTTCACAAAGAGGCTTACAGAATTGAGTTGCACATGGAAAAATAGACTTTTTTGTAACTTTCCTAACCCATTTTAACTCACAATGAATGCCTTTCTGAAAGGTTCACACAAATGACTTACATGAGCAAACAATGTAGCTGTCACATCCTTTCTATCAAAATGATGTGACTGAACTGAACGTGTGATACATCGCTTGAAGGCAGCGTTCAACTCTTGCTCTTGTCCTGTGAGTTTGCTCCTTTAAAACTCATTGAAAATCCCTAAGACCACAAAAATAACAGTGACTTAGCACATGTCGGTCCATCTCAGCACTCTGGAAACACATACAGCAGCAACTTGGGTCGCTTTAACACCCGATGTGTTTAGTCTGGTTGAACAAAATGTTCAAACTTGAGTGTGCTTGAAAGAGGAGGTCTCAGGTTGTTTCCAAGTAAAGTCTGGAGCAGTTCAGTAGTAGTGAGAACGCAGAGTCTCACCAACTCATAATCGGCAGAAAAGGAAATGACTACTTTTAGGCACCAAAAAAAGTTACAGTTTATTTGATCAAACATACAGCTGAGGTCAAGGTAAGTTGTAGACTCGACTCAAGTCATTCCTGGAGGACAGCCACTCAGTGTAGCGGTATCAGTGGGTGATACTGTTGGCATCACCAACAATAACAAACACCCCGAGACATAGTTCTTGGGCAGAACTCTCAAAGAGAACTGTGTCTAACCCTGCGACACTAAATAAGCACTAATAGTGGACACATGTGGGAGCCATGGATGTACCTCATGGATGTACCTCATCCATCTCACACCACAGGGCGGTATGGCTCAGGAGGCAGAGCAGTCGCCTGGTAATCGGACGGTTCCTGGTTCCACTAGAGAGTCTGTCAAAGTTTCCTTGAGCAAGACACTAGACACAAGTACTTTGAGTGGTCAGTAGACAAGTAAATCACTATAGAAATACAGTCCATTCACCATTTTTTAAAATCTCTCCTGTAATGCAGTTATGGAATCCAGCAATTGATGTCGTTCCCCAGCTCTGACAGCAATGCACCCTCTTTCAAATTCACAATGGACTGGTGATTGGACCCAGATCAGTGTCTCATGATCTGTTTTATTAATCCTCCAAAGATCACAGCATGAGTAGTTCAATTCTTTAGTAAGGATACAAAAAAAATAGGGTCAGATGGATGCTGGTCGATGATGAAGCAGACAGGAGCTGCTGTCAGTGTGCTGTGGGTTGGTTGGTGCTGAATGGGGAAGATACTTTGGCTTCAAAGTCCTTGACATTTACTTCCATAGGAGTGACCTGGAGAAGGAAATGAGAAAGGGTGGAGATGGTGTGGGGGAGAGATGTGAGACACATGGCATGGCTAGGAGTACATTCTGACAGTTTACATAGGGTTCATGATTGACCGTGAGGAGTTGTCAAAGCAGGAACAAGTGTGGTCCTCTCTGCTGAACGTCATCCATTATCATGACCCCGTTTGATGTGCAGACAAAAGGAGGATGACTGCCATAAATCTTAACTTCCATGGTTATGAATATATCTTATATTATGAACTGAACCTTGTCTCTTTATACACTTTTTTTTCTTTGATCATTGATAAGCAAGCTCATCATCATGTTGGTCTGCTTTTATATGACCATCATGAAAGCCAATCAAACCAAATGAGAAAAGGTAACAATGTATCAAATGAATCAAACCAAACAGACTAGGTGGAAGAGCCACTAAAGTTACCCACGCAGCATAGTTTAAGCATTTTACCTCAAAACCTTTGCATTACAGGTCCAAAAAAGAAATATTTACCTAATCATCTTCCATATTTTTATCTCTAACAGTGCTGTGCACATAGAGTGCTTGGCAGATTGGTCTCGCTGCCTTCATGCGCTGTCAGAAATCTTATCCTGTACTCTTGTAACCTTTATCCAGGGATGCTGTTGATGAGCACAAATGCTCCCTCCCATGTTTTTGGTACCACACTGTTTCAAATCCCAAGTCTCCCACAGCTGGGAGCTTCCAGTCTTCTGCTGTCGACCACTCGTGTAGCTCAGGAGTAAGTATCTTTCTTAGGGGTACCCAGGGGTTACTTTTTGAGGGAACAGAGTGTGCTACTTATTCGATATCCCCATCTAGGTATTCCCAGCTGGTTGTAGGATTTGAACTGTTGGACATTCAGTCAAGCACATTTCTCCTTCTACTCTATTTCCCACCTTTAAGTATAATGCACTCTTTTGTATACTGAATCCTGGAAATGTACACAAATGAACGCCTTGTGATATAAGCTTTCAAAGAGATGTGATGCTGTTTACATTTTCAAAGCTGTGCCCCAGAGGCAGATCCTGCGTGTTTACTATGTGACTGTTGTGCTGTAATCAAGTGACTGTTGTTCTCTTACCAGAGGGACTTAAACACACAGAGTTCACATAAACAGAATCTCTGGAGGGGTGAGAGTGAAAGCTGTGGCCTCCAGTCACCTGAAACACTGATATTAGCATTGATCTCATCTTGTGTGCATTTTTGAAGGTTAGAGTGCACTGCACGTGTGTGCATGTTCATGTGTCAAGTGTGTATGTGCATGCATTAGCGTTTAAATGCATGTGCATTTGTATATGTGTGTCCACTACAAAAGGTCAACTCTCAGACACTATCGATCAGCATATTGAGCAGATAATCATTAAACAGCTCATTATTGATTGCACCCATTTAATTGAATAACCACAAACAACTTTCTCACTGTTTTCTCACCATTCACTATCAATCTACCACTCAATTTTCTCACCCTCTACAATCTCTCTGCTCCTCCATTTTCTCAGCCTTTTCTATCTTTCAGCCTGTGCAGTTGCAGCTTTTAGCGATATTCATCCCCACCATTTTCAGACTTTCAGACTATTTTATGCCTGTTATTTTCCCAAATTTGCTGTTTTCTCAGAATTTGCTCTCATTGTCCCTCAACCCTTTTGGTCACGCTTCACTAGCTCTATGCCCTTTTGTTTTATTATTTGCCATCATTCCTGCTCCATTTTCCCTCACCACTACATTTTTTTAGCCCTGATTTTACCAGGTAAGTTGACCAAAAATCCATTTTCTTTTGCAGCAACAGCCTGTGATGTCTCAGATCAGAGAGCAGCCTTGGCAACCATATTTTTTTTTACAGTAGCTTTTGAGGAAAGGAATGATGTGTCACATTCACTTTCCAGCCCAGAGTTTTCTTGCTGAGGTTCAGAATGGCAATTTGTGGTCACTTCTTCAACTATCAGGTTACTACTGCCCCAGCTGGCCAACTTCCATCCCACCCTATTGTAGTCCCACCTCTTCTTTTTCTGATCCTCAGCCTCATTTCCCTATTTTATTCTGTACTTTCTCCACCACCCCATTGTGTTTTCTTACATTTGTTGTCATTGTACTTGTCTGCTTTGCTGCTTTGCCTTCCTTTCTCATCTTTCTCACCTGCCTTTGTTCACTCAGTCATTTGGAGCTAATGTCAGTATGAATGTATGAATAATTTAAATTTTTACATTAACATCAATGACAGGGATACAAATTGCAGTCTACTTTTGCTTCCACTAACCCTGGTGCAAGTGTCATTTGGATGGACTGTAAAAACTTCCAGTTCAACATAAATCACTTCTTTTTGGCTGTTTAAAAACATGGACAATCCATTTAGGACCTGATGTTCTTTTTGTTCCACCACAAGGTGTTGCACCCTAAAATATCCCTGTCATCTGACTGTCATGGAATATTCAGCATTCTCTCTTCATGTTTAACAGCCTTGCAGGATTAATTTAATTATCATCAGAGGAAGAAGAAAATGTAAAAAAAAAATTTAAAAAGTGAGTAATCCTCCCCGCCTCTTAAAAAGTGGTGTTTTCACAGAGAGAGCAATAGACTGTCGCTGAAGGATCGACACAACGTGGGAGTGGGCAAGAGAAACGAGCAAATGCTCTGTGTAATTCTGGCAGTCACGCTGTTTCAACCTTTCCTTGTGAAGCTTGAGCGACATTCAAACAAACACACACGCAGGCTCATACACACACTTGCATGTGAAAACCCACACCTACCCTGTCTGTTTCTCTTTCTGCCAGCTTCTTCTTCTTCCTATTTCCTCCTGCTCTTTCATATAGACTCCACACATGCAGGTGAGTGAGAGCGGGGCTGAAAGCGCGTGTTCAGGCTTTGGCAGCTGGTGGGCGCTGATAAGAACCAGGGGCTGAGTGAGAGACAGGCTGAGGAGGCAGCACATCTACCCAGGCTTGGTGACTCAGAGGTGGGATGGCTTAGCCGGCAGATAGGCCCCTCTCTGGGTCTCCTCAACACTCACCACGCACCCAGAGGCAACATGTCAAAAAAATAAAAAAATAAAAAAATAAATAATAAAGATTCAAGTATTTCATTTTTTTGTGCTTAACTGTTTGTTTTTTATTCCAGAATTGATACAGTTTTAAAAAAACAAAAACAAAATAGCAATAAATCATAATATCAAATCACAGCACTTGTTGAATCATAATGCTTAAGCATTTAAATACTTAAATACTTAATGTGCATTGTTTTTGGAAAAAATGATTCATGATATACAGTCTGCAGAAGTGCACGATTCAACTTTTTCCCATGGCCTAGTGTTAAAAAAGTGAACAAAAATCACAATAAATCAAAATATACTGAATTGCAATACTCAAGAATCGCAATACATATTGAATTGGCACCCAAGTACCGAGATAGTATTGAATCGGGAGGTAAGCATATCGTCCCAGCCATAAAAACGACCATAGGAACCCTATTAGCAGCAGTATGTAGAAATGGTTATGTGTGATAAATTGAGAAAACTGAAAATTATAATAATAATTATTATGATAATAATGACAATAATGATAATAATTATAATTTCAGCAGTGGAGATACTACTGAATAACACTCATTCTAAAAGTCCCCAACAGCTTAAGTTACCAACATTAGTAATAAAATTATTTTGAAAATAATGTTAGCATTGGAGGCCACCGTGGTGGCCCATCACAGTGGAATATACAGGCGAAATGCTGAGTAAATTAAAGAGATTCAGAGAACTGTGTGCTGTCTCATTATCCTGTTTCATTATTCAGCCCAGTTGATTATTTTGACAAAGCTGCACAATAGTAATGCAGTCTGTGTTGGTAATTCAAATTACAGCGATGAATTTAACAGTTTTTAGAGGCTCAAAAATATGTGCATATTTGATCTGAGTGATTATGATTGCCTTGATTATTATTAATGTAGTTTTCAAAGTCGTGTGGATACATTTCTGATTTCCAGACAGACATGAATTAAAATAAATAAAACAGCAAACGGCTTGATATTGAGTAGCCAAATCTGATTCAAATGAGGAAGTTAGCCTTATATATCACTAAGGCAGAGGGGCTTTGTGTGAGAGTGTGAGGAAGATTACAGGATTGCGTTTTCCTCAAATTAGACTAAAATGAAAAGAAAAAGAAGAAAAAAAGCCTCTAATAACTAGCAGTACTGTTGTTTAATTACTGTCCCCAGTAGGCCACCATGAGTAAGCAGTGGGAGCCTACTGTATGACTGGGGGATTTTTGTTTCCAGTGCGTTTTGGGAGAGAAAAACGGAGCAGCCTTTGATCAGAACACAGCTGAGTATGTTGCCTGAGGCGGCAGAAAATGTCACTACACAGAGCCAACAGTACAAGAAAATGCCAACCCCACACAAACCAGCCTGGCACCTACTGCACGCTTAGCTATCCCAGTGGGGGATCCCTCTTTAACTTGGCCCGCCCAAACATGTCGTCCATTTTTTTTTTTTATCCTATTCCTGTTTTCTTTTCAGGGTCTAAGGTGGCGAGGTTATGTGGGACAGGTAGGCTTCTCATATATTGTTTGTGTCTTGTGCTTTTATTTGCGTCTTTGTGTTTTTGTTGCATATTTACTTGATTTGTTCGATTGAGGTAGCTTAATTCTTTGCCATATCCTTTGAGACATGCTTGTAAAGACAGGGTATATAAAAAATGAACTCGCACAAACGCAAAAACCACGCTGTTTATCAAAAATGTATAAGACCAACACTGTAAAAAAAACCCCACAATTGTTAGAAGTAGGATGTGTTTGGAACAGAGCTGGAACATCTTCTGCAGGCCTGCTGCCAGTTTCCAATTACAGGGAAGAAGTGTGGGATGTGTGTTGTATTATGATTTAAATTAAATTATTTGCCAACACGCAATGCAAATGTAGGATCTCATAAGTAAATGATATTGCCCTGAAAAGAACCCAGTGCAGCTACAGATCAGATCGAGGAGGCAGAAGACCTCTTGATGATTATAATCGCCGGTGTCACACACATCAACATGCGTAAATATAGCTTTTGGTATTTCTTCAGTATTTGCACAATGTAACCAAACTACAAAACAACCACAGACAACAGCCAGACACTTGCATAGTAGATAATGTTTTATTTTAAAATTTATTTTAAGTAGCTAGGCCTTTTTCAAATCAGTTGAAAATATGGATTGCTATTTATTTTCTATATTTTTTGTGTTTGTTCCAAAGCAGTCACATTTACTATGCCATAAACCAAACGATGTCAATGATGCACTATCTCTATTGCAAATTTTTTTTTTTTTCAAACTGAATGGGGTGGTTTTTGAGTTTGGACATCAGTTGCAAAGCAGCTAGAATGCAACACAGGCCGTGATGCAACTTTAGCTCATTTCAAAGGAAGCATTTCCCTTCATGACTGATAGCCGATGGCAGTGCCTGATGCCAGATGGCTGCAGTGGAGCTTCAGGGTAAAGAGGAAAAGAGGTTTGAGAGTGGGAAAAAAAAAATAGTAGGAGTGAAAAAAATCCCAGTTTGAGAAGGAGGGCAGCAGCTACAGGGTTGAGTGAGGATAGAAGATGAAGCGAGGGAAGTAGGGATGGAGAAAAAGGGAAGATGTGAAGGGCAGCGGGGGGCCGGAGGAGAATCTGGATAAAAAGGATGGAGGCTATTGAGAAGAAAAAAGGGGAAGGATGGACGGAGGAGGGTTGGGAAAAAAAAAGAGGATGCTGGGAGAGAGAGGTTAGAAAGCGGAGGGGAGTGCGGAGATAAGAGGAAAAGGGGATCGAGAGGGAACAGGATTACCAAACCCCTGCTCCCAACTTACAACCACATGGGAGAGCTTAACAAGAGGAACATAAACACACACAGATACAATAAAACCTCAGATACACACACACACACACACACACACACACACACATACACAGATACACCAATACGCTAAGAATCCACAGATGCAAAATTGCTGAAAATAAACTCACACAAATTGGGAGAGCAAGCGAGGGCGAACGGGTGAGAGGGAAAGGGTAAGAGTGGAGACGCAGATAAATGTGCACGTGCATCTGTACACAGACAGAAGGCACCCCTGGGCCCCACTCTGTAATGATTTCCGTGGTCAATAAAAAGGATTTGAGTTGAAAGATTACAGTGGATCTAAAAGTGTGTGTGTGGTGTGTGTGTGTGTGTGTGTGTGTGTGTGTGTGAGAGAGAGAGAGAGAGAGAGAGAGAGCCGTCATCGCCCGCAGCAGTCACTCATCGGCTGCACTGATCTTGATAAATGATGTGTGTGTGGGTGTGTCAATGATTATTTACATCACTGACAGTGCATTATGTGTGAGCACGTATGTGCAAGTGTATACTGTGTTTTTGTGTATGGGTGTGTGCATGCACTCTAATGATTTGTTAATATGTGTGTGTGTGTGTATGTGTATGTTTTTATGACGTAGATCTGAGCTGATGTATAGTAAGTGTGTGAGTGTGTATGTGTATCGGTGTGAGTGATTAATGGCGAAGAAAGTAGTGTTTGACTGATATGTTTTGTGTGCATGTACATTTGTCTTTGTGGGTATGTGTGTGTGTGTGTGTGTGTGTGTGTGTGTGTGTGTGTGTAATAAACCCGTGGCTGAGTGATATGGATCATGGCTAAGCCCTCATTCATTGCCACCTCCCACTCTGACATTTGGCCCAAGCCCCTATTGATCCAGAGCACATACACACACAAACACACGTGCACACACACACACACACACACACACACACACACACACACACACACACACACACACACACACACACTTCTTTCTCTATCTGCCAGTATATCCATTATACAGAAAGAGGTGGGAAAGCTGCTATAAGTCAATTTCTCTGAAAAACA
>OMLB01061401.1:0-16033 GCA_900302555.1 Myripristis jacobus
GTAGCTCACCCTGACCCCTGAGCTCCCAGTGCAGGGGGTCAAGAGAGAAGAGAATTTACTTACTTAATTTACTTACTGAACATTGTAACACACACACTCTGTGTGTGTGTTACTGCAGTTTCCTGTGTGTGTATGTGCATGTAATAACACACACACACACACACACACACACACACACACACACACACACACACACACACACACGCATACATAGTATACAGTACAGCTGCCCATATAGCCATTTTTATTCTGTGGCAGCCTGGTGGCTCCAGGCTCTGACAGTGAAGGATGTTGGTGTGTGTATGTGTGTGTGTGTGTGTGTGTGTGTGTGTGTGCGCATTTCCTGCACGATTTTAGCTTCTTATTTCATGAAACCAAAATGAAAGAGCCAGCAGAGCCAGGGAACCACATACAGCCAACCATAAGGAATTCCTGAAACACAGTTTTATGCCGCTGAGGCTCAAATGGTGTCTGACAGCTCAACAGCCAAAATCTCATTGTTCTGTATTCACCCAAAATGGTTACGGAGTCCAAATATATGGGCTGATAGAATAATGTTTGTTGTTTCAGTGGAAAAATGACAGGAAGGACTAAACAAACGAGCAGTTGCTTCACATGCCACAAAGCCTCATCTGGCTCGCTGTTAACCAGCAGCTTCTGATTTACAAAGCCACAGCATTAAGGCTGTTAGCCTCACTGGTAGCTGGCTGGACGGCACTGAGTGCTGCGTCGTCCCTGAGGCTTACACTGTGCTATGTCATGTATGGCCAGTGTGTGTGTAAGTTGGCCTAATGTGTATAGTGTATATTAATATGTCTGTTAGTGTGCACTGTGTAGTTGTATGGTTTGCGCATGGTGTGTGTGTGTATACTGTGAATATGTGTGTTTAAACAGTGGTTTTCAAAGTGGTGTCCTTGAGGAGCTTCCAGGGGGTACTCAGCAAAATCAGGAATAGTTAGGCAGCATTCAGATCAAACATAAGAAATCTTATGTTGATCCACTATCACTGATTTGAGATATGTGTATATATCTATATCTATATCTATATATCTATCTATCTATCTATCTATCTATCTATATCTATATATATATATAATTTGTCATTATGGGGTACTGTGTGGATTAATGAAAGAAAAAATAAATGTAAAAGATTGTAGCATCAGGCTGCAACATAACAAAAGTAAAAATAAAAAAAAGTGAATGGGGCCTGAATGCTTTCTGAATGCACTGTATATCATGTCACCAACAACATTTTATTCCATTACACACACAAGGTTACTCCATATTCAGACTTAGCAAACCATATGGCCTGAAACACAAGCAGTATTTCAGCAAAATTAAGACATTCTGTCATTCTTTTTTGTTATTTGTTTTGTATATAGAATATGTTGGTGTTCATCGTCGAAGTAACAAATAATATTCATGTAATATCCTGTAATGTGTGAGAGCTATGCACTGTCCCTGTTAAATAAATAAATAAATAAATAATACTCTGTAATACTCTATCTTTTCCATCGCCATGTTATTCTGGCGTCTTCTTTATTGATGCCTATTCCTCCAGCTTGTAAACAAATGCACATGTTCCAGAGTTTAGTACAGTGGTGGAAGAGGGAATTGCATTTTAGGGGCATTGTTTTGCAGTAATACTGGGTGTCCATAAAGTCTCTATACAATTTAACAAATTTATTACAAAAGCAAATGAATAGACAAATCTGTGGAAATTATTACAAAATAAGGACTAGATACTGAAGGGTTTTTTTTGCCTGATTTAATACACTTCTACATGGGCACCATTAGTTGCACAAAGCACATCAAGACGGTACTCGATTTCTTGCCATGTTCGCTGTAGCAGAGCCTCATCAATGGTGTCAATGGCATCAGTGATCTTTTGCTTCAGGTCGTTGAAGTCCAGTGTGATTAAAAACTTTGATAACCACTGAGCACATAAAACAAATCTGATTAACATATCTCATCAATTGCTTTTGTAATAGATTTTTTAAATTGTAAAGAGACTTTGTGGACACCCTGTATAAAATCTTACATAGTGAGGCTTTCATTCAGATGTTGGTCACTGGGAGATGCAGAGGTCCGCCACATTTTTTCACAGCTATATTTCTTTTGATTTGCAGAATGCATAGTCATTAGAGTAGGTTTCCTAAAGCTATATAGTTTTAATAAACATGATTTCAGTCATTTTATATTTCTTTATGGTTAAAAATCCAACAATAAAAAAGAAATCACTTCTGTTGTCCACGCCCACATTTTTTCCTGAATCCGAACCCAAATCCAAATTATTTTGCCCCAAAACAAATACAAATACAAATAGTGGTGCCTGCGCCCATGCCTATAAGAAAGAAGGTAAAGTGCTGCTCAAAAAACACAGAAAATGTTATATTCCTGAAGGCAGCAGTAGGCCTGGAGCACAGCCTGAGCGTCAGTCAACCTAAACATACAGCATGGGTAATGCTGAAGGAAAGAGGGGTTGTGGAGGCAGAGGGGTGCTCTAACATTGCTGGGTTAGGAAGCAGCTACTCTGTGGAAGGTATTCATAAACCCAAACATCTCCTTTCTATTGGAACAATTAAAATATTTACAAAGATACTAATGAATTGGAAAGGTTATATGCTGAAAGGATATATTAGGTTCATGGTTAACAGTTATGTTGATAATAAGTGGAGAAATGAAAAGATACTACAGATATGATATGATATGATTGATAGGATTGTAGTGACTCAATCACTCCCAAATACACCACATAATCTGTCACACAAAGACTTGGGAGACAGTGTGGTCAAGGCTCCCATTTAACTACTCATTGTCCTCAAGAACACCTTACTAGAAAAGTGTTATAATGCCTCACCATCGGCAGAAAACCTACCAAGAGAAACAGTGTAGATGATGACAAAATTTTTCAGCCACATCAGATACACTGTCACGATATCAGCTGTGACTCACATGTTGAAGTATGTAATGCACAAGCAGCTCAGTTAGAATTAGAAATGAGAGAGCAAAGTGCTTCTGATTCGTGGCACATTTATAGGAAAATGAGACATCAAGCCTCTACAAAAAAGGTTCTTGTGCAGATAGCCAGATGTGTGCACATATACCCCTCCTTTTGTGGCAACTATGCAACAAACTGTGGTAAAGAAAATGAAGTTAGGGACTGTACATTATTTAGAATGAGGGTTCACTAGAGGAATTTAGAGTGTTTTGAAATAAATAAAAAAAAACCTCACTAACTGAAATCTGTTTTTCCTTGACCTTCCCCAAGTGATTGGAAAATAAAAGACCCTTGCCAATCAAGCATTACACTATATCCCCTGGTGAAACAATGTTCAGTGTATGATCAATATGATCAATTGTTCAGTTTGGTTTGGATAATTGTGCATATGTGTGCAAAGGTCACACACAGCCCAGGTTGATACAGATAAATTGTTTGGAGTAAAGCAGGTGTCCTCCTGATAAATCCTGAGCTCCACCAGTTGTCCAAAAAATTATTTCAGAAGCTAAAAGTTTAATTCTGTTTCCCCCTACAGGATCATGGTGCAGTTCTGTGGGCTTTTTATTGATCAGGTGGAAGGAGCAAACATACACACTGTTCGGAAGATATTTTAGTCTCAAAACCGCAAGCCATGATAGTTTATTTCCCTCCCTCCTAAGCATGGAATAAAGGGTGTTGGACATTGGACATTTTTGTCAAAGAAATGCACTTTGTTCCAGAGTGAGGTGAGCTATCTGGGTCATCTGGTCAGTAGACAGGGAGTGGCTCCTAATCCTGAGAGGGTGAAGGCAGTGCAGGACTGGCCACCCCCCTCTACTGTAAGACAGGTGCGTTCTTTCCTTGGTCTTGTGGGCTACTATAGGAGGTTCATCCCCTCTTTTGCAAAGATTGCTGCCCCCCTGCACGCCCTCACACATGGCACCAAACAGCTTGGGTCCAAGAGCCGACCAGTTGACTGGACACCCAGCTGCCAGGATGCCTTTGACAAACTGAAGAGAATGATGGTGAGTGCCCCCATTCTTGCCTATGCTGATTACAAGCTACTATTCAGACTATACACTGATGCCAGTTTTGAGGGATTAGGCGCTGTGCTTTCACAAATGCAGGGAGGCAAGGACAGAGTTATAGCCTATGCAAGTCGAGCTTTAAGTCCAAATGAGAGGAATGACAAGAACTATAGCTCTTTTAAATTGGAACTCCTTGCACTGAAATGGGCTATCACTGAAAAATTCAAAGACTATCTATGGGGTGCACAGCTGACAGTATTTACTGATAACAATCCCTTGGTCCACCTGGATATAGCCAATTTGGGGGCTACCGAGCAAAGGTGGGTTGCACAGTTGGCTAACTTTGATTTTGTGGTCAAATACCGTCCAGGGAAGGAGAACAGCAACGCTGATGCCCTGTCACGGAGACCCCAGGAGCCACAACCCTGTACCATGGCTGTGAGTGCTGACAGGGGTGCAATGGATGGACCACCAGATTGGGCAGCACGCCAGCGGGAAGACCCCACACTCAAAATGGTGACTGCTATGGTGGAGCAAGGTAAACCCTTGGGACATATCGAAGGGCTTAACAAAAAGTTGTGGGCACCTTATTCCAAATGCTGGTCTCAGTTAAAGGTGAAAGATGCCCTCCTTGTGAGGCTGGAGGAGGAGGGAGGAACAGGTGAAATGCTGGAGCAAATTGTTGTACCCCCAGGATGGAGAAGGCTGGTGTGGAAGGAGTACCATGAAGCAGCTGGTCACCTGGCAGGGGCTAAAACATTGTCCCTCTTGAAGCGGAGGTTTTACTGGCCCGGGCAGGGGGAGGATGTTTATCAGTGGTCAACTGAGTGTGGTTACTGCCGGTCACAGCGTCCACAGCCGGAGGTAAGAGCCCCTTTGAAAT
The DNA here is from genome assembly GCA_900302555.1 of Myripristis jacobus. Lineage (NCBI taxonomy): Eukaryota > Metazoa > Chordata > Actinopteri > Holocentriformes > Holocentridae > Myripristis > Myripristis jacobus. The sequence continues at coordinate 4,892 of OMLB01061401.1, forward strand.
CCATTGTCACGTCTTATCCTCTGGAGATAGTGGCTATAGACTTTTTGTCATTGGGGCGACAAGGGGATGTATATCCCTATATCTTAGTGGCCACAGATGTGTTCTCCAGGTTTGCATGGGCAGTTCCAACCAAGGATCAGACTGCTATAACTTCAGCCAAGATGCTCTGGCAGCGTGTCATCCAGCCTTTTGGCTGTCCAGAGAGAATACACTCTGATCGTGGGCCTGCGTTTGAATCCTCAGTAGTGGCAGAACTGTGTCAAATGTACGGGGCCCGGAAGAGCCGAACAACCCCTTATCATCCTCAAGGTAATGGCTCAGTGGAAAGGTTTAACCAGACATTACTTACACTGTTGAGCTCCTTAGAGGGGGAGGAGCAAGCACAGTGGTCCCAGAAACTTCCAGAGTTAGTGCATGCCTATAACAATTCTGTCAATGAGTCTACTGGCCTTTCCCCTTTCTTTGTCATGTTTGGCAGACATCCCCGCCTTCCAGTGGATATGCTGATGGGAGCCTGCCCTGGAAGAGCTACACCACAAGGGTGGGTACAAGCACATCATAGAACTCTGCTCAGAGCTTATGAAACTGTTGCAAAACATGCCCAACAGAGACAAATGAGGGACCAACAGCGCTACAATCGGAGACAGAGGGCCTCACCGCTTCTGCCAGGCGAGAGGGTGCTCATCAGAAACTTCCGTTGGAGAGCTCAAGGGAAGTTGGCCCCCCGATGGGTACGGGAGCCCTTTGTTGTTGTTTCAGCACTCTCCCCTGACAGCCCGGTGTATAGAGTTCGACCAGAAGGCCATGAGGGCCCAGAGCGAACAATCCATCGCAACAATCTGAGACCTTGCTTGCACCCCCTTGCAGAGCCCCCTCAGGAAGTAGAACAACAGCAGGACACACCAGTGGTGAGTGGATGTCCTCTGATGCTTCCTTTTAGGCCTCAGTCGGTCCCAGCACAGGAGGAGGTTGCAGAGGGCCAACCAGCAGAGTTGCCGCAACTGCCGGATCCAGCAGAAAATAGACCTGAAGCTGCAGAACTAGCTGAACTAGACCAGCAGGCAAGAGAGAGCCTGCCTCGCAGGTCCACACGGACAAATCTGGGAGATTAGCCTGAACGGTACCGTGAGTAGAAGCTATTGTCGGGACGACAATGCATCAAGTTGGGGGGATTGTCACTAGGAGAGACTATTTGTTTTTCATTTGCATCATATTTTCTCTTTATTTGCAGTGGGTTTATTTGAGTGTTTTCTTTATTATAAGTCTCCCATGTCTGTGTATGTATGTGGAGGACCTCCCCTACTTGATAGCAGTGCACCCCGCTACCAGTTACCCTATCAAGCCATGATTGGAGCGACGGACAATTAAAGGCAGTCAGGACACAGGACTTGTTTTACGTGCCTTCTGCTGTGGGCCTGGTGCGGCACTTTTACCTGTTTCCTCCTTCTCCTTTTCTCCTCCACGAGACAGAACCGCTGCAGACCCAGCACAGAGTCGGACGACTTGTTTCCGCGGAGAGCACACCATTGGCCAGGGCTGTAGCCACGCCACCCGAGGCTCGCCACACCAGCAGTCCTGCGCCCCCCCCGCTTCTTCCTTCCTCCTTCATCCCCTGCCTGGAGCTAACGACTAAAGACTTTTTTCTTTCACCCCCACCAGCTTTTATCCAATTGAACTTTTAGCTGCTTGTTAATAAACTGCTGTTTTTTATTGAACTTGCCTACTCTGTCTGTGCTTGAAACCAGAGAAACAAAAACCTGTGACAAGTGATTACTTTAACATGTTTTAAATCTCAATTCTTCGAATCTTTGCCAGTGTTCAAGACTGGCATCTAAACAATTTTAAACAAATAAGAATATATTTTCTTATCAGGCCCCCCAAGGAAAAAATATTTTCAAAATGGAGATCTGTGACTCAATCAGCGCCAACTTAGGGGTCCAGAACATGAAAAATTTTTTTTTGAAAAACCCTGTATTATAGCATACATATATATTTGTGCTATTGAGAACACTGGCATGAGAAATGAGCCATTCAAGAGCTTAGTGGTTTGACTGGGAAAAGGAAGCGCTGTTAGTTTTGCTGCTCTGCCATTACAGTGTGTTGTCACTGTGATACTGTGCTAGCTGATGGGAGCTTGACTTCTCACTGGATTTAGTTTTTCTAATGCGTGTTGGGCATTTGGTTATATGTGCCTGTGTGTGTGTGTGCATCTGAAGGGGTGACTGCTGTTGTGTAAAGTACCCTATGCTGGCAGTCTATTCTCTCTCTAACACTAAAATAAAATTTTGGAAAATGAGTACGAACCCTGAAAAGTGTGTTGCGGACCTGAAAAATGGGAACATTACATTCCTCTACCAGAAAGGAATTATGTAACAAATAGCATAAAATGCACACAAGAAGCCAACACAGAAGCCTGATGAGAAAATTTGCTTAAGGTTCTGCAGACTGTTGCACTAGTTATACATGTCATAACACAGTATGTATGAAATATCACAATGTTCCAACGTAGTCGTAAGTTATAGCTAGTTATAGCTTAAAATTGACTCAAGCCTTCTACCAGATATATAGGAAAACATGTTGGTGGAAGTACAAATCCAGCCAGTTTTACATCAGCAACACATCCTCTATGTCAGATTACGTCCTTTTGATCTGTATGATAATGATAGACTGATATGCTTTCATTTTCCCTAACAGGAGATACAAAAAAAATCACAGGTCCTCTAACTGCCAATTTGCAATAGGATACAGACAGAAATGATGCCCTAAGCCCCGCTCTTCAAGTGTGTTTGGCACCAAGATATTTTTGCAACTGCATCATTTTAGAACTTGGTTGGAGACTCCATTCTAGTACATATATCTACTGTATGTAGAGCAATAAGAATAAGTGTAAACTGCAGCAGGCAGTAACTCCTCTATTGAAAATAATGGTTAAATGCTTAACGTCCCTATTGCTTCAGTCTGTACTAACTCTTGTAAGTGCTGCTGTTTTATTTTTCAATCAAAACTGGATGGGAGTCTCTGTAGCACCTGCATGTTTATCTGCAGATTGTTACTTTGGGAAAATTTTTTGAAATTGTTGGAAAGCAGTGCTCATACCATTTCAGAGGCATTGACACTTGTGATGGCTCTGTTAGAGCGAAATGAATGAAGGTAATGGTAAATAAGAGAAACATGGATACAGCTGGCTTAGAGAGAGCATTGCTCAAAAGCATAGCACAGTAAAGTATGTGTAAGTGTATTTCAGCGCAATCCACTAGGAGCTCCTTCGTCCTCGGTGGGTCGTGACAGAGCTGCGATGTCGTCCACATTTCAGCACTAACTCTCCTCCTCTGTGAACCACTCTTTAATGAGAGATGGCACCTCCAGGGTTTTTAGAGTAGATCTTATCCAGTGTTGGGGGAAATGCAGCTAACCTCCAAAAATGTCCACCGGCTGCCAAAATAAAGCTGCTGTAATCGGCCTGGGGCCTCTCTGCTCCCCAGCGGCAGCTGGCGGTGCATATCAGACTCAGTGTTGCTGTGCATCAGCGGCCCTAACAGAGCCCAGATGACCACTCAGCTAATGAGTCCAATCAGACTGATGAGGAACAAAGCACTCAATCAAGGCAAGATGGGCCTATACCACGGGTGGAATTCCTCACCTTCTTTTCTCTTCTCTAAATCTCCTTTTCCTCTTTTTACTTCGCAACTTTCCTTACTTGTTCTCCTGTCTCCTGTTCTCTTTCCTTTGGCCCCCTTTTTTCCTCTTTTGCCATTTTTCTTACCATTAGCTCACCTCCTCTCTCCTTGCCATTTTCTCTTCTATTTTTTTTTTACTTTTCTCTCTTTTTTTAAACTTTTCTCACCTCACTTCCCCTCCCTATCTTGTCGTCTCCCTCTCCTCTTCTCTTTTCTCCCCTCCCTCCTTTCCTTGCTTGAGTAGAGGAGGACAGAGCAGGAGGGGGTGTTGGATGAAAAAACAAGCTTCCCTGTCCAAAGAAAAGAAACATTAGCCTCCCTCTCTCTGCACTCTTTCAGCAGGAGAAGGGTAATTATTGTTGTATAGCGGGTGAATGTAGCCTGCGCTAAGCTACAGTGCGGAGGAGGAGGTGAATAATGGAGGCGCTCCAGCGGTGTAATTGCCTTCATGCACTGGCTCTGAGTGCTGAGATAAACAGGATCGGGTTTTCCCCAGCTCTCCATGTTGTAAAAGTGTGAAGGAGAGAGGAGACTGGAGGTGGACTTTCCCACGCTCACATCTACCCTGGCTCTTCTCTGCTGGTACTCAAGGCTGCTCTCTTCATTTTTCTCCTCTTCTCCTCTGCTCTATTCTTCTCCTATACTTTCCTCTATGCTCATCTCTTCTGTTCACCCCTCCTCTCCCACTTTCTTGTCTACTTTGCTTTTCTTGCTCCTCCTCTCCTTTTCTGTCCTCTGCCCTCCTCTCCTCTTCCTTTCCTCCTCCCCTCTGTTTCATGTTTAATATTGCCCTTCACCTGCCAAGAAACACTCCACTTTCATGCTGTTATGACACAGTGGACAGCAGGATTTATGTGATTGGCACTATGCTGTTTGCTTCACAGTGCTTCGATAGCACTGAGTTATGGCCTGTAGCTGTGGACTGACAGTGGAAGCTGGATCACTGTCTCTGTCAGTGTCGTCTGTTGTTCCATAGGCTGTTGCTGTGATGAACTGGCCCATACAGCTCTCACACTTCCTGGGACCAGTAAGTTGGCTCCTTCGTGCAGAATTATTCCCAGCACAGTGGATCCCAACATAAAGATGGTCGTGCAAGGTTTGATGCTTTAAAACGGTGTTTTTTAAAGAGGGGGTTTGGAGACCCTAAGGGCTCCTTGAAGGGCTTCCAGTGTGTCCTCAGCAAAATGAAGAATAGTTTGATTTTGCTGTAATTTAATTCACTATAAATTGTTACATTGTAGGCAATGTATGAAGGATCATTTTAACATTTTCTTCTTTTTGGTTTAATTTGTCAGTTTTCAAGCATGACATCAAAAAAATTCAAGTCTTTAAACCTAAACAATTTCACTTGATGTCTTTCAAAAACATGGTTATCAAATTAGCAAAAAAATACCATAACATTAGTTTAAAAAATTAAGAGGAAAAAAACATACAAGACAATTTCCCAAAAATTTGGTAAAATTTGGTATTTATAGCTGCAAGTGTTTTGCACAAAATATTAAAAATGCTCATAGAGCTTTACAGCAAAAACAAAACAAAAACAAAAACAAAAAAAGAATAAAAACAAAAACAAAAAAACAGCTGCAGGCCTAGTAGTTATAATAGTTGAACAGTAAGAAGATATAAAAATAAAATATTAGGAGACAGAGCTGTGGTAAAAGCTAAAAATGATAGAAAGGATACTACCAATGACTTTCGGATCAAGACAGAATCAAATAAAGCAGTAGCACAAATAATGTGAAATGTCCAGTGCCTTGCTTGAACAGAATGGTGGAATTGGAGTTTAAAATTTGCTTGTTAGTGATTTTTAAAAGGTCAAGACATTCGCTATGATCATGTTTTGATATTTCAGTCATCTGGTTTGGAGGGTCATTACAGTCAATGTGGACAATAACATTACGATTTTCTCCAAAATGTCAGCAATTATTTCTCCTGAGAAACAGTAGTTGATGACAGATCTTCTGATGTTTCTAACAATTGAGTCCGTGATGGCCAGCATAGTAGAAGGTGGGGCTGGCTGGTGGAATTTAAGCATTTGGTGAGGGAACTGCCGATGGATGATTCTGATCAATGGAGGGGGCAAAGTGCAAGGGTTCCATTAGCTTGTCCAGTAGCTTCTCTGCCTCTCGGATCTGATAGAGGTTGGAGATTCTCCCTTCTCCAGCTTTGTGATCTTCTGATTTAGACATTGTCACTCTCACAGCCGGATTAGGAGGTGAGTGGGGCTATTTTTGGAAGTAGATCAGGGATACATAGGCTCTGAAACTGGAGCATACTGTGAGGATAAAGAATCTGGAGTGTGTCTGTGGGAATTTCTGCCCATTCATCCAGAAGATCATTGATGTTGATGTTGCAACTGATGTTGGATGAGAGGGTCTGATTGCTTGCTTGCTTTGTGCACTAGGGCACAGTCATGCTGGGACAGAAAAGGGCCTTCCCCAAACTGGTGCCACAAAGTTGGAAGCAGAGAATTGTCCAAAACGTCTTGGTGAGCTGAAGCATTAAGATTTCTCTTCACTGGAGCTAAGGGGCCAAGGCCGAGCCCAGAAACACAAGCCCATAGCGTTATCCCTCCTCCAGCAAATTTCTATGAGACAACAAATCTCCTTTTGACTCCACGTTTGTCCACGACTGCTAGCAGTGGCAGACAAACTTAATCCGGCCACATTCACAACTCACATCATAAAGTGATTCACATCATAAACAGTGTGCATGAGAGTTCGACAATAGCCGCAACGGCCGTTTTGGTGCGCACCTGAGTCCGATTGTTGTGTTCACTCTGGCCCAAACAAACGGGTCCAACTGGGCTGACCTTTACACTGCCTGTGTGAAAACACCCTTATGCACTATGCACCTCAGCACTTCGCAATCCTGCTTTGCAATTTTACATGGTCTGCCTTTCTGGCTGAGTTGCTGTGGTTCCTAAACACTTCCACTTTGCAATAATCCCACTTCCAGCTGATGGTGGAATATCTAGGAGGGAAGAAACTTCACCAGCTGACTTGTTGCAGTGATGGCATCCTATAACATTACTGTTACAGCAGCACGCTGAAATTCAGTGAGCTCTTTAGAATGAGCCATTCTTTCACAAATGTTTGTAAAGGCAGACTTCATGGCTTGCTGCTGGATTTTATACACCTGTGGCAATGGGACTGAATGAAACACCTGAATTCACAGAATGCACAAGAGGTGCATCCCAATACTTTTGTCCATACACACACAGAACACACACACACACACACACACACACACAAACACACACACACACACACATACAGACAGTCGCTAACATGTTAAAAGAGCCCAGAGCAATCACTGATAACAGCTTCTCTGCAATCAACTCTTCTGTAAATTTAGATTACAGACCATTTTTACAGCTCTTCAACAATTTATATGTTTTTTATATTTTTATAAGGGATATTTTCCTTTCTTTATTGTATTGCATTACTGCTGTTGATTTAATTCATCTGAATTCCAATTATGAATTTCTACAACTCATGCATACTTTTAACAATTTTGAAATTGCACTGTTTATACCAAATATTAACAGTACTTTTTAACTCCAGTGTATTAAATTTGAACTAGCCAGTGAATGATCTTTAATTTATTCAACTGGTAGATGCACAAATTCCAGTCTACCAAAATGAAAGGTGATAAGCCACGTTGAAAATGTTTTGTTAATTTTATTTTTATTTTATATCATTTTTTTATTCCTTGGTAATGGCTATATGAAAACCACACCCAAAAGACATACAAAAGGTAAAAGACAAACATATAAAATAACCAATACATTTTAAAGGCCCCATGGTGTACACTTTTTCAGGGTTTTATTTTAACTGTTGATATCCCTAGCAAGATGTATTTGTGGTTTTGAGTACCTGTGGTCTGCTAAATACAGTTTTACAGCTCCTCTCTCTTGCCTTTTTCCCAGAGCTCTGGCAGCACGGTTCGTTTAACCAATCAGAAGAGAGAATCAGCCCCTCTCCACTGATTGGCTGACTGTTTTCTGAGTGACATATGGTCGGGCCAATCAACCGACGTCACTGCACAACGCATTCTTGGGCGTAAACAATAGTGCGCCGCTATATTGAATGAGAGAAAAACAGAGCCAAGGAGATACAGTAACTATTTGAAAACTAGTCGAAAGCGAGTTATTATCGTATGTGAGATTGTCATGGCTACCGCCGAGCATGATGTTATACAACCATACATATTTGAGCCCGACTCCGATCCCGAACCACAGACGAAGCCGGCATTGTATTGTGTCAGGTTGATAAAACAGTCGGTGCTGAAATGAGCCCAACAGACAAGCAAATTTGAACTAAAACCCTGTGGGACCCGTGAAGTTGCTATTGTGATGGCGGCACGCATGGATGCAGCGGCCCCTCCAGGGATCAGCGAGAGTGAATGTTTTAAATGTTTTGCTTAACCCAGATGCTCAGGTTGCATAACCTACAGCCGAGAGACTTTACTAAACATCAGGGTAAAGCATGCTGCAAGAACTGAGGCACTCTGCTTTGATGTGGACATACTACACCAGCACGGGATTTTACCTGTGTCTACACCGGCAGTCACCAGGGAGAGGAGGAAGCGCAAGTGGTGCGAACGTAAACAAAGGAGGGGGAAAAGAGCCGGGATCCACGCTAGGCTAAAGGCTAACCCCTCCAGACCAGTAGTACTGTCACTCTTGCTCTCTAATGTTCGCTCCCTCGACAGCAAGCTGGACGAGCTGCGCTTGCTAAGAGACACCTGCAGAGACTGGAGAGACTCATTTTGTGTGCAAAGCTTGATTTGATTGTGTCGGGTTGATAAAAGTCGGCGCAAAAATTAGCTCAACAGATGAGCAAATTTGGACTAAAACCCTGTGGGACCCGTGAAACCAGGACCCTGAGCATGATGTTATACGACCGTACGATCCCGAACTACAGACGGAAGGAGAAACCGAACCACCTCAAATTCGTTTATTACAAGATGTTTTAGAATGGTAAGTTATTTTTGTTAAATATGTTGTGAACTTGTTGCCCTGGGAGCGGAGGGGTACTGGCTAAGTTCGCTAGCTTGGTAGCTTGTTGCCTAGAGACGCACGCGCTGTGGGCAGAGTCACTGATGTCAGGACAGAAACTGACGTCAAGACTTACAGGAAGTGCAAATCTGCTCGTTTTACAGGGACAATTTCAAAAAACGGGCTGTGTGCACTTCTCCATTTATCATAGGTGTAATGCATGGGGCAGTATTTATGTGGCCCCAAGACCTTCCCTATCATGCAAAAACAACGAAACTTGTATTTTTCAGGCCATGGGGCCTTTAAATATTGGTGTCCAAAAATGCACTATGAAACAAGTGTAGAATTATAGTTACAATTTCATGGCCATTTTATGTTTTTTGGGTGTGTGTTTTTATTACTGGCAGAAGCTGTCAGTGTTGCAGCTGTTCCAGCTGGCCCACTGTATAGCCTGCTCAGCACAATACTCCTTATAATCGGCTGCTCAAGGTAATGAATAGGTGTATACAGATAATTGGCTACCTCAAGTGTAAATGCCAAAGAATGCTTGTGTTACTGCTGTCCATATGAACAGAGGTGTGCAGTCCAGGCCTAACGTTCACTCAGATCATGTGATATTGTGAAATGTGAAATCAACAAAATCGCACATCAATCACCATGACTTGACCTAGCCGTCTACCACATGACTCACCAGCTTAGCAGCAAAGACCACAGGAAAAGCAATCAGATGAAAGCATTGTAATTGATATTCCCTCTGGGCATGGAATATCAAAACCATGACTTTCTAAAAATTCAGCTCAGCATTTAAAGAATTTAGAAATGTTGGGCTATTAAGCTTATTAAATCAGATCAAATTTGACCATATATTCAGTCATATTTTGAGTTCAGGACAACAATAATGTTAACAAAGTTAAGATTATAGTTGGAACTTATTAAAAAATAAATAAACATCACACTGTTGTACGCGTGGTCAGTATTGAGACTGACCATGCGACCACGCATTTGAGCCAGAAATGCAAAATGAATCTTAATAATAAAAAAACATGACAATTAATGAATATTTGGAATAATGAATTAAGAAATACATTGGTTTCAAATTGGTTTTTAGCCCTGGGTTAAATCCCCTGTTAGCGCTGGGCTAACTGTCTTGTCATAGTTGCAACTTAGAACTTACACTTGAAAATATTTAGTACAATTGTGAATCAAGCCTTACTTAAACCCTGGGCTACAGTTAGCACAAGTGTGAAAAGGGCTAATATGTGGATAATAGTAGTTTTAGAATGCATTTATATAAAGTTATATTTATTACTACATTATTAGTTGTCTTTTTGTAACTTATATTAAAAACTGTTAAATTATGAGAGACACTCATCAGGATAGGGAAATGGTCCACTCACTATGTGGCTTGATGAGGTTTCACCTGAAAACATTGGAGTAAATATTGAGGAAAATGTTGTGGGGATAAACACCAGCTATGATCCCTATCACATAGACAAGCAACCATCAATGTCACCATTGTCCAGCATGGCAGAGAGAAGACAAAAGCATCAATCCAAGGTACACTTACACTGCACCAGATGAAGCAGTTAACTATCTACAAACAATAAAATAGTGCATGGTCCAGTGAGAGCAATCAGCATACGGGCACATACAGTACTAATGGTGAGAGGGGAATAGAAACCCACAAAGTTTCCACATTTTTCAGTAAGCACGTGTTTGTCTCATTCCCTCCTTTAATGATTTCTCATCTGGGTGTACTTTAAGCATCTCTGTAGACATATGTTGGATATGAGCTTGAAAGGTCCTTTCATCTTCTCCAAAGTCTCCATCTTCCTGAGCCTATGATGCATGAAAAATGACACAACAATATGGTAAGAGGTAACCACTAAGATGAGATGTACATGATCATTTTATAAAAAAGTATGCTTAAGTTATCTGTTGTTTCCAAAGACTCACAGTGGGCCTGTTTATGTAGAGAAGCTGGCTTGGATGACCCGGAGTATGGGATTCCTTCCAGATCCTGCCACAGAAAATTTTGCACGCATTTGTTGCACCATTGAGTCACCAATAAGGGGTCGCCTTTCCTTTTTGAACTTGTTTCTTAGAGACTCACGTAAAGCATCCTACAACCAAGAGAGGAATTGTTTACTTAAGGAGATAGTGCAGTCGAAAATGAGATGATTGTTGACCTCAGTATTGTCCAGATTTGTTGACATCAAGCCATTTTGTAAAATACACCTATACAGTAAAGATAGACACACTCATTTTTGGCAAATGTGAACATTAGGTGAATGCATTTCCTATTTATTATATATTGAGATACAGTATGTACAGTAGCTATATCTATACAATTAAGATATGCAAACATACATTAACAGACTCATTTTGTGCTTACTCACATGTCCTGAACCAATTTTCTCCCGCATGAAGGGATATCTGCCGCTATGAACAGGTTTAAAATCT
>OMLB01061408.1:0-11499 GCA_900302555.1 Myripristis jacobus
TATAATTGTATTATTATTTTATTTTATTATTTTATATTATTATTTTATTATTATTATTTTATTTTATTTTATTTTATCTTATTTTATTTTATCGTGTTATCCTATTGTGTATTTTACCTTTTTATTCTGCTTCTATTGTGTTATCTTGTGGTGTTTCATCTTGTTGTGCAACACTTTGGAAACCTTGTGTTTGTTAAAATTGTGCTATATAAATAAAGTGGATTGCATTGGATTGGATATAATTAATGTGACACGCTTCAACGAGCAAATATAAAGCATTTAAAAGAAGATTGATTCAGTATTTAGCTGCGGCTCAAATGGCCTGCTCGAGGACAGCAGCACAAACTAGCGCTTCATGATTTTAAGATTATTTAATTAAGACAGCAGCAGCTCCAAACAGGATAAGCTTCATACTCTGCATCATAACTAATCATTAAAATTGCCAGAGGAGGTGATTAATGTCCGATATTCATTAGTGCATGTTAGGGAGAGGCACTGCTGTCACGTTGTGTGTGTGTGTGTGTGTGTGTGTGTGTGTTGGACCAGGCAGAGCTGTTTACCACACACAGAGCTAATTTTGGTACCAGGCTCCTTCTCACATGTTGATGAGCTGATCAATAAACCCAGAGCAAGAACGTGTGTGTGGTCGTCACGGCACACGAGCGCTCCTGTTGCACGACTAACACGACCAACTTCTACTCCAATTCAACCGAACTTCACGGGCATACTCGTGAACGCGATATCTCAGCAGTGCCTCGAGGGAATTTCTTCAAATTGGGCTCAAACGTCCACGTGGACTCAACGACGACCTGATGGAAGTTTGGCGGTCAGAGGTCAAAGGTCCAGCTCGTGGTGACTTCACGAAATGCGAATTTGTACGGTGGCCGTGACAAAGTTTCACACAAATGTCTGCTGAGGGAAAAGGACGACATGGCGACACTTTATAGGCACAGTGTCGACGGTCAGCTTCACCGTGACCTCATAGCGTTCAGCAAAAACGCCTTTCTGGCCATTGTTCAACACCATGACTCAGCATTTTCACTTCACTCCCTCTGTCTGGATGAACGGGCGCCTCCTGTTCCTTTTCGGTTTTGCCGATTTTGAGCTCGCTGCACCGTGTGACCAAACTGGAATCATACATGTCCGCGCAGTGTCCAAAAATACACTCTTACTTTTAATTAAATTCCCTCAGAGTGTTCACGACAAACGCATCACGAGTCCGGACAGACATGGATGTAAACTGCAACTTGACGGGTTGGCGAAGGCATGGCAACGGTTTTCCACTCCAGTTTAATCTCCAGTGAGTCAGGGACATTATGATCATATCAAACATGTTTTATTTTTATTAGCTGAATCTGGACTTAATCTAGTAATGTGTATCCATCTGCCATTACAAACGTCAGCTGTTTGTGGATGCGGGGACTAGCCGATGAAAACAGAGGGGGGAAAATAAACAGGATACAGGGAAGAAAAAATACCAAATAGAAAAGGCAGAGCACTGGACAATGGAAATGGAGGAAATAGAGACAGAAATGGAAATGGTCTCGAAGCTATGAGACTTCATAACCCGGGAGTTTCCAAGTGAAGTGGTGTGCAGGTTTTAATCTTTAAAGCATAAATGTTACAAGTGTGATCTCCAGTTTTTCAGTCGTATTACAATCTGCAATGAGCTGTTCGTTCAATAGACCCCGGGAATTTAAAAAATGAGAGTTGTGTCCCCAGCAGACGTGACATCGAGTCGGGCGTCGTAACAGAGCTGCTCTCCTGTTAAACATGTCAGGCTGAAGCCAGCGGACCTGCCCTGCAGCTCCGAGGGCCCGGCTCCGTCCAGCCGTGCACATCATTTGAATCAGCCTCGCCGTGAAAGGCCATTAAGTGTGTTATTGATTTTGTGATGCATCAACACGCTGGCATTCCCCCCCATCTCTCTCCCTTTGTTTTCTGCTGCTCTCTCTCTCTCTCTTTATTTCCCATAACTCAAAGGAAATATACCTCCTGAACTGGAGCTGTGTAAGCAAACCAACACATTCTGACAAATCTTAACTCAGCTTCTAATAAATCACACGTGGAAGTGTTGAAATGAGTGTAGAATTAGACTTAAATGAGTGTCTCGGTCTAATAAATCACAATTTAAATTGATGTGGAAAAAACTCCCAGAATTATGTTAGCCTAACAAGATTATGATGTTTCAGTGTGTTAGTTACAGTGAAAGAAAAAAAAAAAAAGCTAATGTTCCCCTGTCAAAATCTGTAAATTGTTGTATTTTTACACCAAAATCACCACTTTATCATTACCTTTAATTTCCTGGGAAAGCTTTGCTAATCCTATATCATGTCACGTCTCGCTCACCAGTCGTAGAGGAAGTACTGAAAGACTTAATTTAAGTAAAAGTTGCAAGACCATCATGGAAAACAGCTCAAATAAAAATAAAGGTCATGCATTCAAAATGTAAAAGTATACTTGAATTATTGAAATTAGAGCGGTTCCTTTCAGGGAGTTAAATTATCGATGCTTTAACCTGCAAGAAGTATTTTAATAAATGCTGCACATCCTGTTGGCTGCACAGCAATGCAGCACATCGGAGGTTTCGCACGGAGAAGCGTCCTCTGCGATGTCCCGCCGGCCGTCAGATAAATGCGCTGCAGACGGTTCCACTAAACGAAAACAGCGGAGCGAAGTGGCAGATCCTCAAAAGCGGACTGACGTGTGCAGGACCGCTGGAAACGGACTGTTGCCCTCGAAATAAACTACGATATTACAGAATCCCGAGTCACAGTTGTGCCGGCACACCTGGATTTTTATCCTCTCACAAACCAGAAACACAATGACTCCCATTCCACTTTCCCAAACTGCCCGAGCAGAGTTGGACAGGCAGAAACATACAACGGGCTGATTAAAAATAGCTAAGGACAGATTCAGGGCCTCGGGGGCTGAGTGGTGACTCATCCAGCCAGGAGCTTTTCTTTTTTTTTTTATTCCCTCTTATCTGTGACACAGCTGTCTCATCGTGTCCCTGGTCTCTGCATACCTGTCATTTCTCATTCTCAAACCCCCTTGTGTCATTACTTTTCATTAACCCGCCGCCCCATCTTTCTCCCTGCCCTTAATGCTGCTTCCTTTCTCATCCGTCTCCCTTTCTCTCCAGCTGCCTTTTTCCTCGCTCCTCTTTAATTCTTTTTTTTTTTTAGCTTCTTTTTACCATCTGCCTCCAACCAGTGGCCCAGTCTGGCTGCATCTCTGCCCAGGATAACTGCTTTGAAAAGTGGGGGCAGAGTGAGTCAGCACCAGCCCCGTTCATTCTGGCGGACTTTGGCGCGCATACTAATGGTGGCGTGTCCAGATGGCCGGCGGCGGCGGCGGAGACGGCACGAGGGCAGGAGTGTCGCCCTTAACCGGCAGACAGCGCTGTTCTTTCTGTGTCCAGAGGGCAGAGAGCGGGGCGACGGGCTGGAAAGCGAGTCAAGGATGTAGAGGAAGAAAGCTCCAGCTGGATCAGTGTCGGCCCATGAGCTGCAGCGCCCTCCAGCAGGCGAAGCGCTCCGCCACGTACGCCAGAAATCCTAGCTTCTGAAAAGGCTGAGGAGTCTGGCGTGCAACCACCGATGACACTTTGAGCCAACCTCTTCCCCCCGACGTGCTCCTTCAGTGGGTTTGTCATTGCTGCATGGCCAGGCTTTGCTCAAACACACAGAGATTTTTTAAATTCTAGTGGAAATCTCAAAGATACCACATATGTGCTGCTGAATTCCAGGGAAATATAAAGTGATGCATAAGATCACTGAGGTGTTTTCCACTTGGTGTAATCCTGCAGCCATAAAACAGTGGCATGTTGGACTTGAATATTTCACTGTGTATAAATGTGATGTCACTTCAATGACACCCTGCAACCAGCAGATACACAATATGCATGTCAAATTGTTAACTTAGAAGCCACTTAAAGGAGTACTCCAATGTTTTGGCAAAATAGCCTCTTTTTTCCGACTTTCCCGGATTGAGAAAAGATGTTTGACACTTCGGAGCTGCTGTAAGGTTTACTTTCTTCACTTTGGCGGAGTTAGGCTAATGACTCCCATAGACCTCAAGTCTTTATGCTAAGCTAACACAAAATGCCACCCATAGGAACTGAACCACTGGGGAAAATGGTATCGAATATCTTGTCTCAGTCTGGACAAAGGTGTTTTTTGCCCAAAAGGTTGGAGTATTCCTTTAAGTGAGGACGTTTTAAGGGAATGTAAGAGTTCTTGGGTTAAAGTGTTTTCTCTATATGAGGAATTCATTGGCAAAATGTCTTATGAGGAAGTTATACTACAGAGTTAGTCAGGGATTTTGAGATTTCTGATATTTTCCTAAAAGTGATTTTTAGGGTTGTGTCTGGGACCAATATTACTGAACCATGAGATAATTGGTTTACTTATCAGTAACCAAACTCTCTGTTTGTTCCAAGATTTATTCCTATTTATTCTTCCACAGCTACAAACCGTCCGATGGGGAGACAGAGCCGTTTTCCCCTCTCTGTGCCCAGCAGGGTCGTCTCCCACCCCCTTTTGTTGAGTTTCTTGAGATATTGGTTGTTCTAGTTTTTCTTGAAAAGTGGGTTGTGTTTTTGGGTCAGTGTTTATTTCTATTGCTGTGTGGAGCCAATCATTTCTCGCCAGGCTCAGTGTTTGTTTTCCTTCCTATAAGGAACTGCTCCATTTTGGCCGAGCAGGGGTCTGAGAATGTTTGGGGAAAAATGGCATTTCTGTAGTTTCCTTTTTTTATTGTTCTCCTATCTCATTGTGTTTGACTTTTTTGCTCTTATATCTCTTTACTTTACTTTCTCATATGTATAAGACAGCTGTGAATCCTTCCATACTCATGTACATGCGATGCTATTTCTGTGTGTGCTTGGAGAAACAAAGAGCATGGGTCACTTATTTTTACTTGGTAGCTACACTCAACATAACACACGCTGTTTGGTGCATCCAAAAACTCTCCTCATCTCACAAACAGCGTCTTTATCTTGGGCAGCTCATGTTCCTGCTTTGTTTTCCACATCCACTGCATGGCTGCTTCTCTGAGAGTGTGTGTAACTCTGACACCACAGCTCCCCTGCGCACTGCTAACCCTCCTGTTACCCTCAAATATGTGGGAATCATGTTTTTCCCCTCGCAAATGTCACATTAACTATGTGTGGCTCTGGCACGACTGCAGCTGTGGTTATGTTTGGTGAGGGCTCTAAAGCAGAGGGACGCTTTTTGATGGTGGTAAATGTCATTTTATAGTCCCTCAGTGTCCAAAACACCCAAAACAAACGTGTGTAAAAATAGAAATAGACCCCCAATAGGCCAAACAGACCCCAATGAAACACCTGTGGGTATAAAATGTGTCCAGGACATTGAAACTTATCATCAAGTTAATTTTATGTTACCCATTTGTCCCTATTAAATCAGGAAAAGTCATTAAACACTCAATGGAGTCAAACTGACACCAAAGTTAGCACTGCCGAAGCATTTTCTGTAGACACTTTTTCAGCTGAGACTTGTTGGACACACGTGATCACGACTGCAGCGAAAATGTCAAAACTAGGACTGGCATGATCCTTTGAAGTCGCCATGAAATGACCTCACATGACCTCTGCTGCCTGTAAAACAGAGCCTCTTAAACAGTGACATCATCATCCTGCACCAGTGGCTGTAAATTCATATTTCAACCAGTGAAACTTTCATAAATCTTTACACATCCTCTCTCACCCACCTCAGGCCTTCAAAATAAAATTGTGTTCCTCTCGCAAAACTGAGATCCTGTTGGTTTGCTTCCCTGCACCGTGTCCCGCCCCAGACTTCCTTTTTCAACAGGAAATACATCAAATCAAGAAAGTGAGAGGCTGCGAGAGCTCAAAATGGTACAAACAGGAATGGGACACCAAGTTGCGACACATCACGTTACCTTAATGAAGAAATGGCTAATGAATAACCTAGCTGTGTAATATCGCATACGCCTGCATGTGTTTTTAATGTAACATCTTAAATCCTTGTATATAGTGTTTCTTTTGAGTGCTTGCTTGTTTACCGTTCTTCTTTCTTCCTCTTTTTTCCATTTTATGGCGGTTGTTTACCTTTTTTTGCTTTTTGAGTTTCCCCTGGTAACACCGCGTTTCACGTCACAATGCTATGAACTCCCTTCAGGCAAAGTCTGCAGAAGGTGTGCTGCGGGAGATCCCTGGTGCACCTGACGATGTGGCAGCAGGACAGCCTTAAGCCCTCACAGATTTAGCAGGAAGGCGCCTCCAAGTCCAAGTGAGATTGGGATTGGGCTTGAGACTCCATTCCCTTGGGTTTTTAACGTGACAGAGATTGTGTTTTGCTCCTGTAAGCCGTCGTGTTGTGGTGACTCTGCAGCCTTGATGTTGGTCTTGATGCTGGATGGGCTGCCTGGTGTAGTGAAGGATGATGTTAAATCACTCTGGGCCTCAGATTTAGATTGGGCATTGTTGGTGGCGAGCTGCCCACGGCCTCATGAGCCTCTTTTCAACTCTCGTCTTGCACCTGAATGAAAATGAGAGGAAACTCTGCGGGCGCAACAGGTTCCCGTGGCCGTGTTTCCTCCATGCACGGCTGAGCTGCTCGTCTGAATCACCGGGAGCCAGACAGAGAAGTTCAGAACGCACCACACCCAGCGACTCCAGAGTGCAATTTTAAAGTAAAAGAAAAAAGGTTTTTCTCCACGAGTGCCAGCACATTTCCAAGTAATAAAAGTGAACTTGTTGTCAGCCACTTCAACTTTTAACAAGCCGGCGCTGCAGCCAGCATCCCCGGTGTCTGCATATTTTCCATTTATGAAAATTAAACGAGGAGTTTGAGCACTGAGCCAGGCACAGTGAGGAAAAATAATCACATCATTTTTTTATTCCTTCCCTCCCCACAGATGCTCAAAGTATTATAGGGGAACTGAATGTCCCAGAAAAAAAAACCCAAAATACTGATAATTTGTGGTCACACTCAATCAGCATTGACAGGAGGGTTGTAAATGTATTCTCATGTGCGCAGAGCCTTTATTACTTCCTTTCATCCTTTTCAGCTTCGATTTGATTTCCATCCTCGTTGCATGTGTTTGACTGTGTGCGTTCACAGGTGAGCTCACAGCTGCGCTCTTTGCAGTCGCAGCTGCAGCAAGAGAAGACGGCGCGCTCTCGAGTCGTGACTTTTGAAAACGGTGCGTCGCGCGTCTCCTCTGTAGTTTTGAGGCAGAAAAAAAGAAAAAAGCACTGATGTTGAACAGAAAATCTTGCGGCGCACAGATGGTTGAGATTAACAGGCGAGCGGCCCTGCTGCTCCGACAGATGAAAGATTTTTATTGGTTTAGAAACTCTGTGAGGCCCCGGATGAATTATAAATGAATTATTTCCGATCCATTTCTTCCTCGCCAAGGAAGATTTTCCGCCATGATGACGAGGGATCATTTTGTCTTTGATGCTGATAATTGGTCTTCCGGGAGGAGGGGGGGGATTTTGTCTTCCTGCCACTCGAGAGCAGATTAAAGATAAAAAAAAAAAAAAAGATGACAGGAAAGCATTGTCACGAAATGTAGAAAGATGCCTCACAATGCAAAATCCTTATCTTGCATTGTAAGCTTAAAATTAAAAACGTAAACCCTCCGTCCCGACCAAATCTCATCCTCATGCTCTTATCTGAATTCTTTTAATCCCTTCTTCTTGGCTAATTTAATTTTTAAAAATCCCCTCTACCTCTCTACTGAGCTCCCATTTCACCAATGTACTCTTTTTTTTGTAAGTAAATCCAATTATGAAAGCAATCCCAAACCTCCCACACATACAATCTACTTAATATAGGTTGACCTGGCATCTTTTCCCCTCCTCTGTTTGTTTGGCTGCATCAATCCACTTCACACATTCACTTACCAGCGTCATGACTGAAGGCATTTCCACAGCTGCACACACTCGGGATGAGAACATCAACTCCAACTTTAAAGTGTAAATAGAAAAGAAGAAAATAAAACAGAACAGTATAAAGAGTAAAAAGAGAGCGGATATTGCACGTATAAATGCTGTATATTGCATTTAAAATGTGAATTACAAGTGAAAAGTGGCTCAGCAGATTTCTCTATAGTGCATATATACTGCTGGAGTTCAGGTGGGTTAAAAAAAACAACAACAAAGGTTTGAACTCTAAATGCTTCATATATCAATTTTGGAAACATTTTGCTGCCTGAAATTCATTAAAGGAGCAGTTCACCCAAACACCCCCACACAAAAAAAGGTATTTTCCCTCTTACCCTTAAGTCAATCTGTCCATCCAGATAGTGTCTGTGTGATTTGGTGAAGTTTCCAGTTTGTCTCCTTCCCACAGCACAACAGGGCTCGTCGGGTTGGATTCTTTTGTGGATTCAAATGTGTGAAAAAAACAAACAAAAACAAAACAAAAACAATGACACAGACTCTCACTGGCATCCATAATCTTTGGGAGTGAAGAGTTTGGCTGGGAACTATTTCCTGCCAAAGAACACCAGAACAGCCATATCAATCCGCCCCAAAGGAGAACAAATTCAAACTTCAGTACCGACACACCGGCTGATGTGTTTAATGTCCATGCTTGTGTTTAATGTCAGTGTGGGACACTGCTTGTCATTTCTGTGTTTTTAAATAGTTTTTTTTTTTTTTTTTAATGAAAAGCAGTTTTGCTCTCTAATGCATATGTTTTTTTCTTTTACTGCATGTTTGGGGTAAAAGGTGCTATACACTCTGTTTAAAAAAATTCAATCTTAACCCATGATTTAGTCTCACATTCATAAATAAAATCTTCTTCACACAAAGCCAAAAAAATCTGCCAATAGGAGGGATGAGATAATCCCACTTGTTTCCAGTGCAGTTTCACTTGTTTCAGGGATTTATCTGGGACCAAGAATAAATATGCAAAAACAAAACAGAATAAGGCACATCAGCCCACTAGGATCAAGAAAATGACACTTGATTCAAGAAAACTCGTGAGGTTGATTAGTGTTGGAAACAAGTGGGATTATCTCATCTTACTGGCAGATTTTTTTTGGACCTTGTTTGAAGGAAAACAAGGATTCAAAACTGAAGATGAGACCAAAACGACCAGAGATTATGTTTTTTGCGGTGTTATCAAAACAAAGCTTATCATTCTGATAAATATAAAGACGAAAAATCACCTTCACACCTTTTCTCAGACACATGAGCCGAGGCGGTGGGACAGACGGATCGAGCTCCAAACATCTTCCTCACCTCGTGCAGCACGTCTGCCGCTCCATT
Organism: Myripristis jacobus; assembly: GCA_900302555.1. Taxonomy (NCBI): domain Eukaryota; kingdom Metazoa; phylum Chordata; class Actinopteri; order Holocentriformes; family Holocentridae; genus Myripristis; species Myripristis jacobus. The sequence goes on from OMLB01061408.1 coordinate 9,272, forward strand.
ATGTGGAGCTGATGACAGCTACAGCCAAATTGGATGAAAATGTGCTGTTGCGGCGTTTGCCAGACGCCTTGTTGTGTTCACAGCGGCTCTCATTTGCTGCGGAGAGCGCTCGCTGTGAGCGGGGAGGGGCGGAGAGAGGCGGACGAGCCCATTTTTCTCGATAAGTTTATGAAACGAGATCCAGAGAGGGCCGGAGGGGACGGTTTGTTGATGTGGGAGCATCTCCACACCTGCATTAGCTGCTCTGGTCCCTGCCCGCTGCGCCCCGGGCCCCCCCCGGGTGCCAGCTGTGTTGTGACAGCAAGGAAGCATCGATTTAACGGTGGAATTATCCTCAGGACACAACATCATTTAAGACAAGGCCTGCCCTTTTTTCAGCCTCACTTTTCAATCTGTCATCCCGCTCCCTCCTTCGCCTCTCTCGTCTCTTCCTCCCGGTTTGTCTGTTTGTCTGTTTTTCTGTGATTCTTATCAGGACTAAATGAGGCCACGAGGAAATCGACGTCCTCGTTAAATAAGATTGAATTTTCCCCCCAGGATCCATAAAGCGGCTGAGTGATGACCACTGACAAGGCCTGTGTCAGACAAACACATCAAGGCCACACACAGATCTAGATGGAAGTGTCTCTCACACACACACACACACACACGCAAAACACACACTGACTTTCGATGTTTGTGTGGTTTTGGTGCACCTTCATGGGTAACGTGAAGGCAGCAGACAGAAACTGTGCACCAGAGTTTGTTGCACTGATGTTTTTCAATTATAAAACTATATGGTGAATGTGTTTTTTGAATTATTGCATTGTTATAATCAAGGATAGAACTAACTAATAGCATTTACTCAAGGTACTGTATAGCTTTTGTCATACTTGATATACCATTTTTAAGCTTGGTTATTGGTTATTGGCAATTAGAAGATAAATCACTGAAGTTTGTTTCCATTTGTCCGAGAGGAGGAAGAAAAAAAAGTGTTCTCTTTTCTTGGTTTATATGGAAGCTTGGTCATGTTTATGCAAATATGTCTTGACTCCCTCGCGAGCTAAACTGTCCAGCTGTTTCTCTGCACAAAACAGTGACAACAAAAAACAAAGTTGCTCGCTGTAAATTGGCCGGTCGTGGAGGCTTTCGCAGCAAAAGTCAGTCAGCAAAGAAGAGAGAGCGCTAATCTGCTTTGTTTTCTTTGTGCACTTAAGTTTGTCATTTCTAATTTGTCCAGTTCAGGGAAGCGAGTTTGAACTCTTCGAAAATTACAGCCTTTGAAAATTACATGGAAAAGATTACTCTGTTACTCTCAGCCTTTTTTCTTTTTTGTTTTTTTTTTTAAATCACACACTTTTTACTTTTACTTGAGTGGATTTACACTGCCAATTTTTCCTCTACTTCTACAATACTGAGTAAGATCTTGCTGTACTTTTTCCACGCCTGGTTACAGTAATGATGATAATAATAATAATATCATAATAAATGGCGCCAGAATTGAACAGGTATATGAAGCAAAACTAACTGGTTTATCTTTTTCATGGGACAAACACACTGAATAAGATGTGAAAATTGTTGGTTATGGTTAGAAAATATTAAATTTTTCTAGCAAAACAGTTGACAAAGTCATTCAGTCCTCAGTGCTGCCCTGTTCACACGCCTCTTCTTTTTTATCTGGTGTTTGGAAAGGGAACAGCCTGCTTAAAAGTTGCCAGCAGTCAAACTGGAATTTTGTTTTCTAGCTTTAGAGATCCTAAAAGTCACTGACCATAGGGCAGTGGTTCTCAACCTGTGGTCTGGGACCCTCATGGGTCCTTCAGTGGGTTCCAGAGGATCCCAAGGAAAAGAGGAAATTTAATTTCACTGTTGACCAGCTCAGTGAGAGAATGTATAAAAATGACTATTCTGTTCATACGTTAACCCTTTCATGCATGAATTATGAAAGCCTGAGTCCAGATTTTTTTCTTATGTGTTTTTACTCTTCTTAGGGCATGAATATTTCTGTGAGTCTCCATACTTCTTTCCGGATGCAGGACTGGTATTACCATGTCATTCTACTAGTATTAATATGTTATCAGCAACAAGAACTGACAGTCTCTGCATAAACCTCAATGTAGGGGAGCAGCAGAGAGCACTCTAACAGCTGATATGCAATTCCACCATAGAAACCATTGCATTTAGGAGAAAATGACTTTTAAACTGTCTTTTAAGCTGTCCACTGTAGTGACCGCTATGCGTGAAAGGGT
>OMLB01061422.1:0-10243 GCA_900302555.1 Myripristis jacobus
TCATCCACCACCAGCCGGTCCACATGGGTTTTTAAAGCCAGGGGCCAGAGATCATTACTTTCACAGAGCTGAGAGCCGCTGTTTAGAGGCCTGTCGAAAAGACAAGCCCTCACATCATTAACTCACCTATTTCAAGTCATTACCAGGACCACACATCAGCAACTCTCTGCGTGTCTCTTTTTATGTAATTTTGTGATTTGTAAATGAACTATGCCATTTTCCAACGACTCATTATCACCTCTCTGCTGTGTCAGCACATGGGAATGAAGTCAGATCTTGCCAGTGTGTCAGAATTTATTCAGTGTTAACCTTGCTGGTTATTAACCTCGCTGCTTTTTGAGCAGGGGAATACAATATTTAACGCTAGCATTTGTGATTGTGGCTCAATGCCCTCTGTATTTGCAGAAAGTTTACTTCAGTTTAAACAGAGGAGAGGATACTAAGGAGAAAAAAAGGCAAGACCAGCCTCTTGATACAAAACATGGTACAAAATAAGGAACACAGTGTTGCAGACATCAGCAGACTGATGCTAAAAAAGTGCATATTCAACCATTTTAAATACAGATCTAGGTCTACACAATGTAATTAGAGCATTTAGATAAATCTAATGTCTCTAACCCGGAAAAGCATTAACCCTAAAAGAACGATGTGATGATGAACAACTGTGCCATTGAGCTACTGATAGATGCTTTGTCTGGTGGACAAGAGGGATAGGAAGTGTTGTCACGTTCTCCAACTTTAGCAAACACGGACACACCCTTCCACAGAATCAGGGTGAGTTAGTTTGAATAAAGCCGTCTTATCTCTCATTTAAAAGTTGCATTCCTGCTGAACTCCCCCGTCTCCTCTGCCGCGCCAACACTGTCAAATTCATCAAACTCCAACTAAAGATTTGTTCATGTAAAAGACAAGGGACGGGCAACGTTTCCCAGTTCCCTTTGGCCTGAAACTCAAGCATATCAGTTTCATCCACTAAAGATAAAACGGATAGATGCATTTTTTTTTGTGAGAGATAGAGATGTTTTGGCTCATTTAAAAGTATAGAGAATGAGAGAGATAATGGAAAGGCAGTGCAATTTAACCCCATTCTTCTCACATGGGAGGAATACATTTCTGAAAAACATTCAAATACGCAGGGGTTTCTTATGGCTCTTGTGGTGTAGTGAGAGTAAATAATCCAGTTTTATTGACGTAGATGGCACACATAAACCCTATGAAATATGCTGCCACTGAGACTGGATGCACACTGATATCACATGCGTCCTTTATGCGGGCTCATCTGCACCCTGTCACTATAAAGACTATTTTTACAACAAGCCCACTGTTCTCCTCTCGCTCACACTGATGGGCACAAAATGAAACCCTCTCATCTTTCTCATAAGGGCTCAAATAAAGACAGATATGCTTCAAAACAAATGATAACTTCCTCCTCCCTCTGCAAGTTAATTTTGATAGATATGTTTTCATCTCTAGAAATAAATCGATGCTCACAAATTTGTTAAGTATGCTTTGTTTTGTGTGTGATTTTATTTTCTTTCAAAAGTTTGAATAGGAATTTGAATGTGCTGCAACTTAATTTGTCATCTATAATAGGAAAATTGGTAGTTATGCTGCAGGTCCAGTTGCAGGTATGATACAAGGAGGAACAGGCTGAACGGGAGGAAACTAAAACGAGTTTAATCCATGAGCGGACATTCCTTCATCACAATGGGAAGGACAAATCGTGATGAAGAATAAATCTTCACAGATGTGACGGCACACCCAAAGCTCTCAGTCAGGACAATGAACGATGTCAAGTCTGACTGGGAACAGTTCAGAGTGCACATCTCAATCTGCAGAGGGGGATGTGTGCATCAAGCCCGGGGCTTTAATTGCCTCCTCCGACAGGAAGTCACACAGAAGTGAATGGCGGGTTTGACTGGCGTACAGTAAATGGATGTTAAGCCTGAAGCATGAACCAAATCTTGCCTGTCCTCACTAGCCACATTCCTGAGCTGACCACCATTGTCTCGCTGTTTGTTCATGTTTATGCGACGGAGCCACACAAGGCCACATTGATTTGCGATCTCCACATCTCCGCTCGAGATACACAGCGATGACAATCTTTCATAAATAAAGCGCGTTTACAGCAAACACAGAGCAGGAAAAGGCTGAAGATCAACTCTGAGGCGTTGATGTCGGCTTGGTACCGTGCCTTTTTTTTTTCTGGATGTTTACACTGCTGGTCAAAAGGCAGGAAAAGTTCTTTCACAGACTAAATTATAGTACAATGCGCAGCTTTGACTTTGTTGGTCAGTGACCGACTTTTTAAACAGGCCAGCACACTCAACCCACATTCTCAGCAGTGTACAAGCAAACTGCCGTCCTCTGTGGAGTTGTTCTTCACCGCTGTTTGCTTGCAGGAACATTTGACAGAGGAGTGGATGAGATGCTTCTATGTAAAATGAGAGCATTTTCACAGACAGCAATGAGAGCTGCGTAGAATGCCTTTTGTGTATTTTGTTAAAAATATATATATATATCTCAAAGTTTTTGTTGGGAGAACAAATATTCCTCAAGGAACACATGTTTCCCTCATCAGACAAGACAGCTGAACGCTCTGTAATTACAAAGACCCGTCAGAATGACAAGTGCCACATGGGTCCAGACTGTTGATGTTCATTGTTGATGGTGTGTATTTGTGATAGCTGCCAGCCACAATGGAGGCATTTCGCAGACATCTATTTCTGAGGGGAGTAGACTAGAAAACAGCTCAAAACAATGGCTCTGCCCACTCTGCTTTATCATTAGACTTAGGTGATATATTCCATTCTACGAGCTTGACAAAAACCAATTTCTATCTTTTTAAAACCTCGCTGTTTCTCTCATTAAACCAGCTCCCTCCTCTTAGACGAGGGTAATTGGCAAGTCCAGCGCTTCAGACAGAAGCTTTATATGTTCCTAAAGAAAACAAGACTGCATTCAGAATGACCTGTTACTTAATGGCAAGGACATTTGTGACTAAATTATTATGAGTATGCATCATAATGCTGCACAAAGCCTCGCAGTAAATAGAGAGACGGCTCACGACTTCAACCTTGCAGAGCTGTTTGAAGCTTTAAGGTCGTTCGTCTCACTGCCTTTGAGGGCAGACTGGTAGATGTGGTCTTGTATCTTAAAACCTCAGAGTAGATGAATTAATCATCACTCCTCCTTTTCTATTTCGATCTCTTTCTCTCTGTGCAATTAGGGATGCTTTGAAGCATTTGTTAAAAAAGAAAAAAAACATTTCACAGCGAACTTTTGAATTCTCTGTGTACTTGAGACAGAATAGATAACAAGAGTCCAATGAGTGGGCTCACAGTTTCCCACACTGAATACTGTTTCACACCTTGGTTTTAGTATCAGTCTTACTTCTGCTTGTGGTGCAAGTGCCCGGCCTGCTGTGGTGCTCCTCAAATTCCACGAGACGCTCAGCATATTTCTCACGGTGCAATCGACACCATTTACCAGCGCCCAAAGACATTCCATGGAAAGACAATTGCATGAGAAGTGTGTACACGGACACCATAACAGGCTCATTTGTGATGTCAGTGCAAAAGCGAAGAATTGCATCGCTATATTGTCATTATAATGCTGGAGACTGGTGAGTCATCTTCCTGCTATGGACGAGATGCTGGAGGAACCGCAAGACATGAATTCAGAAGAAAACACAATAGCATGTGTCATCATTACTGAGGCAATTAGTGTCAACACGACAAAGCAGGCAGATAACTACATTGATAAGTGTCCTGATACCCTGAGAGATTAATTTTCTGGTAAAAGTCTGTATCACAGCTCTCTAAAACTAAAAGTCTTTAACGCTCAAAACTTAAGTCAAAGTGTTTTATATGTTTTAGATATTGTTTAACTTACACTACTGTGAATGTTGGTTCTAGAAGTGCACTGTATCAGCAATAAGAATGTTAAAAAAAAATGAAGCTGCATTGTGGAAGTTGTATTGGAAGATAGCCACTTGAGATCAACCATCTCATTTTCAAGGGGCTCCTAAATACAAGTTCAGTCAGATAAAAACACAAAACACAACAACATACAACATTTACAAGGCTCTCCCTTACCTACTCCCATAACCAACCCTGCCTCACCCCACATCACCTGAGCCTTTAAATACTAAGTAAAGGCCAAAATCCTCAAATTACATAATCCAGTATTAACATTAAATGGGACAGATGTAAACAGCAATGGGCTGGACAAAAAGAGGTAAACATGTATTCACACTTGTTTTCTGACATCTGCCATATATTAGAATATTTTTCAACAATTTAACTCTAAACGTGAAAAAAACTACTATATAATAATATATTATAATATATAATAATTTTAGTGATTATTATTATGGCAGTACAATGACAGATTTTTGAACAATCCTCCCTCCTCCACCCCTCCCATTAGACTTTCAAAGTGACACAAGGGGCAAAGTTGTATATGATGAATTGTTGGGTGTTGCCTTTCACAAAGACACTATGGTTGTATATCGATGACTGCAATTTATTGATTTTGGCTAATCTGAAATTTGTTAAAGGTCAAGATTATGCACAAAGCAATTTTGAACTGTGTCAAGCCTCATTATCAGGTGTCAGTGTGAAATACATCAAACTGCAAAAGCAAAAAAACGCTGAAACACAATCTGCTTATGATGTTGAACACCATTCCTGTAAACAGGAGGATATCTGCTACGAAATAAAGTATGAATATTCAGCAAATGGGAAAACAAGCACAAGCACTTGAAAACCGTGCTTGAATATCACATTTAAGTCACTCTAAACAGTCAGTGTGTATAGAGAGGGACAGGAGAGCCTGCCAGAAGCTCGCTCTGCTGGTGGCGGTGAAGCCCAGAGGAGAGAGGAAGAAGAAAATAAATAATCCAACAAGCACAGAGTCATGTAACAACACTCCTCAGCAGTAACTGCAAAGCAGCAGGATCAAGTCTGTCAAGTAAAGTGACTGAACCGAGAAGGTGAACAAGTTGGAGAAAGTGAAGATATATTGAACTGAATATAATAGAGAAGGCTGTCCACCTCCACTGGAAGACCTAGTGACCCCCTCTCCCACATACACACACACACACACACACTCTCTTCTCCTCCACTTGCACACCCAGAGGGAGACTGGAAACACCGGACATCCAGCTCCCACTTTGATTGGCCAGCAGAACAATACCTCTTGGGATGAGTCACCCCCTATGATTCAGCTCCACTGTGAATAGAGCATCAGGAGGAGCTGCAGGCACACGTATGTCTTTATGTGTGTGCATGTGAGTGTCGTGTGTGTGTGTGTGTGTGTGTGTGTGTGTGTGTGTGCATGTGTGCGATTGATATTCACTCATACATTTCCCTATGAAACAGTTTCCACTGAAGAGAACACCTGTGCAGCTCTGCATCCGGCTGCAGGATACCAAATGCACAGCGGCCTGTTTGATCTTTTTTTTTTTTTTTTTTCTTTTTGTTTGTCATTTTAAACAAAACTTTATCAGATAAACGCAACACGGTGCTTATCTGATTGTGAATGTCCCAATAATTCCGATTTCTCTTGAATAAGATTATGGCTTGAATCAGTGAACAAGTATGAGGATACTAAAAGGCAGTGAAATACTTTGCGGCTTAAGCCCTTGTCAACGCAGGCATACACAAACAAACAGGCTTTTACATAACTGTAGCATCATGCTGCTGTCATGTGTTGCTTGTAAACTCCCTCAAGATGTTGAGGTTGTAAGGCTTTTGGTTGGGGTATAATAACAAAATGGACTCCATGACATTTTTAGTGGTTGGTTTTGATTTAAAAATGAAGCAACACAAAGCCTCTTTTGGTCCGAATGAACAAGAGAAGAAGCCATGTCAAGCAGAGTTGATGTCTTAAGCCACATCTACACGAATACAGAATTTCTTTTGAAAGGGCGTCTTTATTTCTCCGCTTTTAGAAAAAAAACATGGGCACATTTTTGAAATTATGAAAGTACAAAAATGCACCAAGAAGCTGAGAAGTGACTGATGCCGCTTGTTGTTTGCTGTGATTAAAGGCAAGCTACCAATCCAATTAAAAACTGCGCAGAAAACAAAGTCAGACGGCAAAAACAAAGGCGAGTCCATCGTCCTACAAATTCGATAGATGATGAAGTAGAGCTCCCACTTCAGACTACAAATGAAAACAAATATATTACAGTATTGTTACCATCATTTGACCTTTTTACTTCCTTCCGTATCAAGAAAATATACGTTATCTAAAATTCCTACTTTCCCACTTGTATTTATCACACTGCAGGGTCAATTAGGGTATTTCCCACGGCACTTGAAGGCAGCGCCAGTCTTGCAGCTGTGAAACCTGACAGTCAGGACAGACAGTCTAACCAAGGGACAGCAGGCTGAAATTCCCCTCAGCTGCCACCGACTGAATTAGAGGAATAGGATAGCCAAATCCTCGCTGCAGGTCTGTACATGTCTCCAGGCGAGGCGTAGTCACTCTGTGCCATTTACAGCACCGCACAGTGTCACTTTGACCCGCTTTACTGTGGCCGAGGTGTGTGTGTGTGTGTACATGTATGCGTGTGCGTCTGTGTGTGTCATCACTCATCACTTTGCAAACACACTGCTTCCATAAATAAAAAGTCCCTACTCAGTTTCTGTTGACTCTCCTTTACCTTTGTGTCTCTGCCTTTTCTGTCAATATCAAGGTTATCTGTTTCCTGCAACTGGAGGCAGAGTGCGAAGGGTTAACCATGTATGACTAATTTCTGTTAAAACCGACTCCCTTCCTGCTCTGCTGTCAGCCCAGTCCATGGTTTTCTAGAGTCTAGCTTAATATTAGGCCTGGTTTTGGTTCATATTTCAATTAAGCATTAACCACCTCTTATTGTGGTTACTTTAACCGAAACTATGAGTGTTTTATTGATATTTTCTTACCGTGTTTCACCACTCAGAGAAGGTGAGTCACCTTTGATCTGTTATGCTAAGAAGTTTTGTTGTGTTTGCAGACTCTCAGTAGTCTGTTTTTCAACACCTCTCTCTGTCTGTCTGTCTGTCTGTCTGTCTGTCTGTCTGTCTGAATCTATTTGCAGAAGAAACACAGCTAAGATCGAGCATCACGTGTTGTCATTGCGGCTGTGATCCGAGTGATGAATACATCCTAATGTTGGGCAGAAGCAATCCGGTCCAATAAAACTTGAGATTCTGCTGCTGTTATTTTTGGGCTGCCATTTCGGTCTGTCACCGCAGTGTCGCGGTGACTCACCTAACTGATGTTATAATGCTTTGTTCCTCTTAGTCAGTCTCAAACACGACTGCGCTTGAAATGAGCCAAAGGTTGCAAGTTCAAGCTGCAGGTACAAGACACCAGCAACGTCTTAGAAGCAGGTAATCCAACTCTGCATACTGCTGTCAAAGGAGTATGTCAGGCACTCCAACCACATGTAACCCTGCCCAGAGAAGGAAGATAACACCATAGCCTCTATTACATAAAAGTGGTTTGTTTTTTATACTGGCATAAATCACTGACAAAAGAGACTTATGGACTTGACACATGATCAAAACAAACCAATTGTGAATGAATTCTCAATTTAATTAATTCTGTCTCAGCTATTTCTGAGAGGGCTTTCATAATAACAGACTCTTAGTGCCAGCTCCGGATGTGAAGCTGAGAGGTATTAGAGCGTCTTCTGTGACAGAAATCACCTGTGTCCTCATTCAAACTCACCGTGTAGGTTTATGTGCAGGCCAACTCAGACTCAAAAGTACCTGGAGCTCAGAGGCATAACACTAAGCCCGAGGATTTTCTCAGGAAATTCACAGGTTGAGGAATCTCCATCATTTACAGGAAGTAAGAGAGAGTGTAACAGTATGAAACAGAGCGAAAATAGGGAGTAAAACCTCCACAACAGCTCCACTTTGGTTCTTTGTGGAAAGCCGTGATTATGATTATGATTATGATGGTGATTATGATGATGATTATTATGGAGGAAGAGCTAATGGCTCAAAGAATCTGCTAGGTAAAGGATTTTGTGTCGTGTGTGCTGAATGTAAGCACCGGTTCCTAATTACATAATAATTACAGAGTGTGTGGGTCATTAAAACTACAAATTACCCCTGTGTGTTTTCCAACACACACAACACCACCTGAGTGTTGATAAAACATTTGTTATGATTCCTAAAGACCTTCGTGATAGGAAAACACCTTGCATGCGCCTGCCAGAGAGAGAGATGAAAAACAGAAAATAAACATCAGCAGTGACATTTTTTTAGTACAATAGGAAAGCTCTTCACTCTACTGTAAATTAAGATTCATTTTATAAGATAAGATACAATTATATAATAATTCATTGGAGCTTTATCTTTTCATACAATGATAACTGATGGTTAGGCAAGTGTAGTATTACATAAATACAGGTAGGAAAATAAAACATTTGTATTTATGTGAAACAAGGCAGAAAAATTCTATTATCTGCCTGAAGACAAGAGCTCATCATTTCATGTCTTGGTACACAGATATTTTTTTAGGATATGTTATCTTTCCACAATTGACACCACAAATGGATGGTTATGATAGAAAAAAATAAGCTGAGCAACAAAGGAAGGTGAGATAAATCACCTCCTTAATGCTTTCAGTCATCATCATCCAGTAGCATCGAGTGCGGTGTGGCAACAGCGCTGTGATTTCTGTCAGGTGCGCCGCGCTGCCAGGAGTGTCTGTTCATTTCCGTCTAATGATTAATGTGACTACCTGGGGAGGGTGTGACACATAGCTCTGGCCTGAGTCGGACACCATACCCGACCGATGTGTTCCTGCTCAGATATTCCCATACATCACATCTCTCCCTGCTGGATTCCCCTTTATGTGACGCCTCCAACGTCTCTGCATTCCTAACATTTCTGATTGCCATCACGCAAAACTCATTCAACAACTCGACCGATTCAAACGTCTTCGGTGTTTCGTTACCATCGCGTTCACCACTGTTTGATAAATGCCACATGCAGCCTGGGAAATACCCGGTGCTCGTCTGTTTCTCAGAAATCCGGCATCTCGCTTCAACAGAAACCGAAATCTAGTGCGGTTGCCTCAGCTCTGAATTGAAACCCCTCATATTTGACGGACACACTGAGAGCTGTTAGCCAATCCTTGTCACTACAGCTGCTCCGGTGCTCACCCATTAGTCTTGGGTTTGCCTCTCAGACTTCCCAACAGGCCTCCCAGCTACCTGAGAGCTGCAGCTGGGGAGAGTTACATACCGCTGCAAACGCTAGGCTGGCAGGGCTGCTTGTTGGACGCCATACATGTGCACATTAACAGCACATCGTGAAGGCAAATGCATCTGGTATGCAATGCAAGCAAAGTATTAAGAAAGGTATTTGCTCGCTTCAAAAACAAAAGACAGACACGCAGTTACAACAGGATCCAAACTTCAAGCCAAGCTGCCGCGTTTAAAAGAAATACATCTTGGCATTTTTTTCCCCACACTTTCCCCGTGGCTGGTGACATGGCATGGAACTGGGATACAGCAGCGGAGGCATTTTAGAGCAGGGCGAGGAGTTTTTCTTTCCTGCCATAACTACAGGAGCAGCTGACTTAATGACAAGCTCTAGCTGAAATGACAGAGGGCCAAGCCAGAGAGCGTGTCTGTTTGTGTATGTTGCCCGTGTTATTGGGACTAATGGGATATGAAAGCAAGCGTGCATGAGCACACACACACACACACACACACACACAGGCATCTGTGCACATACTCCCTCTACAAAACCTACACAAACACGTTCTTTTCATCATGAAGGAAAACAAACCAATAGACAAACAGCCATCCTATCTTTGACCTTGAGCAGCTGAGCTATGCATGAATTTAGCATGTGCTTGTGGATGTGTGTGTGTGTGTTTGACTAGAGGAAGGGGTGTGTGTGTGTTCCTAATTGATCTGTTGATGTCACTCAGAGCAGAAAGAGTGCGGCATCCTCTCGTGGCGTCAGGCCAGGCGGTGCAGACTATTGATCTGAGTTCAGCCTCCTGTCCGCAGAGGCAAGAGAAAATATCACCGCGGCCCTCGTTACCATAAACAACTGCTTGATCACTGCTGTGATGATTGAATAAGAGGGGGGGGGAAATAGCAGGCCTAATTTCAGATCTGTGTCTGTACCTCCCCTCCTCCCTCTCTCCACACTGTTTGTGTAGTTCCTTTAGGGCCTCAGTCTTGCAGAAAAGTGAGGAAGACCTAACTAAAGGAATCTGA
>OMLB01061430.1:0-36290 GCA_900302555.1 Myripristis jacobus
GAAGGGTAGGCAGGATTAGTTATAGTGTGCAGCACAGTTATTGGTCACTGGACACAAACAATGGGAGGGCTAAAGAGGATTTGGTCTTTCTGAGTATCCCCTCCTCCTCCTCTCCTGCTGTCCTATATGTGCCAGTGGGAAGTGCATGGTATAGAGGAACAGGCTGCACCCTTTGGGGCATTGCACAGCCCTGTACATCTGGAAGATTGGCCTGCCTGCCTTCTACCCCTGTCTAGCATTTCCCCTCCCCCACGCCACACAGGGCAGGGCGAGACTTGAACTACATATGGAGTAGACAAAACACACCCACATTAGTCACCAATTAGACAATACCTAGACTAGACAAAATGGTGAATCTGTCTCATTGGACATGAAGCATTCACTGCGCTGTAACTGCCACTCTCTCACTCAGGAGAGGTGTTGTGTGATTGCATAATCGCTGCAGTATATTTCAGTCAATTGTGCGATTTAGCCTCAGGGTTAGATTTCTAAATATATCAGATCCCTCTTCCCACTGTCACACCGATGAATCAAAGTGGTGTTCGTTAAACTCTAAGGCCGTCTCTGTGAATGTGAAACAAATTATTGGATGCAAAGTAATTAGGCAAGTATGACTGCACTTTTCCACGCAGACAGCAGCGTCACTTCTGTGCCAAAGTTGCAGTCCAGATAAGAATGACTCAAGGTCGGATGTTTTTTGTACTGCCTGATATGTCCCATCTGAGCCAGTGTGCATGTTACCTTGGTGCGTGATGGCGCCCTGGCTGACCCATGCAGGACAGACACGGGAGGTGGAAGAGCTGGGCTTCCTCAGTGAGGATGATGCTGGCTGTGCTAATGGGCCGCCACAGAGCAGAATGCCTCTTTTGTGTCTATGAGTTTTAATGAGTTTGTGGTAGACACTTTTGTGGGCTTGTCCTCAGAAGTTGACATAGACACGTTCCCACTCTGCAACAAGGGAGGCCATTGTATGATGAGGTGATGTGTGTGAATTTGTGTGTGCAAGTGTAAGAATATAATCTGCGGGTGGCAGTTGGCTTCATGTTTAATTGATATGGTCTTATCTTGGTTATGGTATTCATAATTGTCCATTAACAATAACTTAATGTAATAACTTAAATTGCTCACTCTAAAAATGAGTCATTGTAGAGTGCTGTTCATACCAGCTGAAATGATAAAATGTAAATGAAATTTATGGAGTGTGCATACCAATTACCCTATTTGCATAATACAACAAGGCATTTATTTTCTGTTATGTTACACCATGATGAAAAAATGACAGAAACAAAATTAGGCCTGTTCTGGGGTTATGCGGGTTTTAACAAAACAAAATATTTTTGTATGCTGAGTCTTTAACATCTCAGATGATATGTCACAAAGACCTGAAAATGAAAATTGATGGAGCTTATTTGTATAAAGTATGGCATTTTTGTCATTTTGAATTCTGGATTCCCACTTGATTCCATCAGTGCCACTAAGAGTGAAGTTAAATGAAATGTTTCCTAGACATAGAGCTAATGAGTCCAATGCTCGTAATCTTGTTTGTTGTGTTCCAAGTATAGCCATGCTATGCACTGTTACATGCTGTACAGCACAGTGACCTTTCTCCATCTCTGACTCCCTTCTGTTCTCCTTCCCAGTGGCTACCATGACAACAGAGGCAAGTGCGGTGAGTGAAGCAGACACCGAGGGCAAGCAGAAGGCCAGTGGAGCCGAGCCCGAACGTCAAAACAAGCCGAAGTCAGGGGCAGCAGCGTCCGAGTCAGAAAAGGAGCAGCCGGGCAAGAAGGCCCAGGAGCAGGCATCTGAGCCTGGGCCTGCTGATGGTGCTACCTCCCCTGAGGAGGAGCAGCTGAAGCCCCGTACACGAACCTCTGCTGGCAAAGGCCTGTCTCGCCTCTTCTCCTCCTTTCTCAAGCGCCGCTCACAGTGCTCAGAAGGAGAAGGGTTTGAGGCGGAGAAAGCCAAGGAGGAGAAAGCTGACAAAGAAGAAAAAGTAACCAAGGCAGAGCAGGAAAAGGTAGAAGAGGTAAAGACTGACGAGAAAGAGGCCAAAGCAGAGGAGGAAAAATCTGAAGAGAAAGAATTAAAAAAGAGTGAGGAGGAACAGGTGGAACAAAAAGAGGAAAAGAAAGAAGAAAGAGTTGAGAAAAAGGGTAGTAAGAAGAAAAGGAAAGAAAATAAGAGAAAAGCAGAGGAAAGGGATGAGGAGAGATTGAAAAAGAAAGAGGAAGAAAAAGAGGAGGAAAAGACAAAGAAGAAAGAGGAGGAAAAGAAGGACGAGAAAGCACAGCAGATAGTAGAAAAAGCAGAAAAGGAGGAAAAATTAGAGACAAAAGGGGATAAGGAGGAGGCCACTGATGTGAAAGAGGACAAGAAAGCAGACATAGGAAGGAAGGAGAGTAAAGAAGAAGAAAAGGTTGACAAAAAAGTGGCCAAGAAGAAAGAAAAGGAGGAAAAAGCAAAGAAGAAGGAGGAGGAAAAAGCAAAGAGGAAAGCAGAGGAAGATGAAAGAGTAAAAAAGAGAGAAGAAGAGAAAGCAAAGAAAGAGGAGGAAAAAGCAAAGAAGAAAGAGGAGGATAAATTAAAAGACACAAAAAAGAAGGAAGAGGAGAAAGTGAAAGAGGAGGCAAAAAAGAAAGAGGAGGGGAAGAGGAAAGAGAAAGAAGAAAAGGTGGAACAGAAAGAGGAAAAGGGGAAGGAGGAAGAGGGAAAGAAAAAAGAAAAGGGAAAGAATAAAGGAAAGAAAGAGGTGAAAGAGGCAACTGAGCAGCAAGTGAAGGCACCCATCGCTGCTCCAGAGCCTGAGCTGAAAACAGAGCTGGAGATTGAACAGGCCCCTGATCAGCGCTCAGTTAGCAGTGCAGAGACTCAGGTGAGTGTGCAACACGGACAGATATTTGCCTTCGTGTGTGTGTGTGTGTGTGTGTGAGAGAGAGCATGAAATAACCAGCAAGCAGGAGAAATTTAAGTTAATATGGGTTTGGGTTTTGCCAGAATCTGGTGGTAATTTAAACTGGAGGTAGCCTACTGCTCAAAAACAGATCCATCCTGTGTGCACTTTCATGCTGCACATTGGATTGTACAAGAGGAACAGAAGGCTAGGACTTGCTTTATTGTTGCTTCAGGTCCATGTATTTTTTCCATCTGATGAATTTTTTATTTTGCACATTGCTTGCTCAGCGAAAGTGACTATGCTGTTCCAAAGTGAAAGCTTGGACGTACACAAAAAAATAGCTATGCTCATCTGAACCGAGCGATCTAGAGCTGACATGCCACACATTTTTTAGTAAGAACATATTGAGTTGTATGTATTCATTGTAATGCAGTCATTATTTCCAAATGAAGTACAACATCTTGTCTTCCCACATTCCTGTCATCTATGTAACGGGTTTTTCATGTGTCTCTGTTAACTCACCTAGCCTGCTCAAGAGCAAGAGTCCAAGATAAAGAAGGAGCCCGTGGCAGAAGAGGGCCAAAAAGAGGACACTCAGAAAAAAGAGGGGGAAAAAGGTCAAAAGGAGGAAGAAGTCAAAAAAGAGGAAAAGAAAACAAAGGAGGAGGCAACAAAGGAGAAGCCTAAAAAAGAAAAGAAGACTGAGAAAAAAGCAGAAGAGGCTAAAGCCTCTAAAAAACAAAAAACCATGCAGTGCAAAGTCATCTTACTGGATGATGCTCAGTTCGAGTGTGAGCTTGATGTAAGAGACTTTGGTTTTTTGTGTGTACAGGATATCATCTCATTTCAAAAGCAGCACGGATACAGTTATGAAGACTGAAGAGCTCACTCTCCTGTTCTCTCATTTTGTCTCTGTTGTTTAGAAACATGCAAAAGGCCAAGAACTGCTTATGCAGGTGTGTGACCACCTCAACCTGTTGGAGAAAGATTACTTTGGCCTGGCCAACTGGGAATCCCCAACCGGCAAGGTAGGCTGGATCCTTTCTATTTAATTCTAGTTACTGTACCAATTCATATGCGGGCATTTTGCGTGTGTAGTTTTGCCACACTGAGAAGAAATTAGTTGGGTTTGATTTTCATTACACATTTGTGTTCCACAGACATGGTTGGATCCCTCCAAAGAGATTCGGAAACAGGTTCCAGGCGCCGACTATGAGTTTACATTCAATGTGAAGTTCTACCCCCCTGATCCAGCGCAGCTCACTGAAGACCTCACCAGGTCACTGTCTTTGCTGTCATATTCAATCCTCCCCTTGTCACTACAAACTCAGTCATACCTTGTGTCACCTCAGATGAAGTTTGTATATCTAAGTCTCAATAGTGAGCCTGTTTTTCCCCTCCGTTCTCCTACAGGTACTATCTGTGTCTGCAGCTGAGGAAGGACATCATTCGTGGCGCCCTGCCCTGTTCCTTTGTCACACTGTCCCTGCTGGGCTCCTACACTGCCCAGTCAGAGCTGGGTGAGTACGACCCAGAGATCCATGGAGCAGACTATGTCAAGGAGCTGAACCTCGCCCCTGGGCAGACGAAAGAGCTTGAAGATAAGGTGATGGAGCTGCATCGCACATACAGGTAAGCTGAGGAGCACGGCAAAGACCAGAGTAATTTACTTAAATACTATGTTGTATGAATAGTTCATAGCAGCCTCACCTCAACACATTATCTTTGTTCAAGGGGTTTGATAGATGAGAAAGGGCCTGTGAATATTTTTATGTTTGTAAAATTGCTTGAATAGTAGTAGTTAAGTAGTAATAGTATTAGTAGTATTAATAGTAGTAATAGTTGTTTTTTTTGTTTGTGTACATTATCGAAGGCCTTCAGACAGTCTTGAAAATAACGCATGCATCCGATGTTTACCCTTTTTCATCCTTCTTGATGTGTGTGTCCAGGTCAATGAGTCCAGCCCAAGCAGATATGTTGTTTCTGGAAAATGCCAAGAAACTTGCCATGTATGGAGTGGACCTACATCAAGCCAAGGTAGGGTTTTGTGTGAGTTATGCAATCCATTAGGGTTATTGCTGCATGGTTTAACTCTGGAAATTCTGAAATGTTCAGAGGAAAGACGGTGACTTCCTTTCATTTTTAAAATGAGTTTTATGATTTGGTAAGAGCAAGCTTGTGTAACACCAGAAGCATCCAGATTTTAATTACAAATTAATGCCAACCCTTGTTCAGCAGAAAAGGAGAGATTAATGAAATTTGAAAATCCATGACCTCAAAGTGAGACAAAGTCTGCCTCCTAGTGACTGTTTATTGTAAGTGCAAATCATGAATTAAGTGGTTTGCAGTGCTGATAACATTTTCATGTTTGTGCTTGCACACAGGATCTGGAGGGAGTTGACATTATGTTGGGGGTTTGCTCTAGTGGTCTGATGGTTTACAAGGACAAGCTGAGGATCAACCGCTTCCCTTGGCCCAAAGTACTTAAGATCTCTTACAAGCGCAGCAGCTTCTTCATCAAGATCCGACCATCAGAGGTAAAACTAAAAATCACTTATTTCTGTTCATCCTCGGAATAATCTCATTTTTCTTGTCTTATTACATAGTCATTATAGCCAGAGCCCTTTGAGACTATAAACCATAGTGTTGGGCTTTAAATAAACTTGAATTTGAACTAAAATAGACTTCAATTCATTTTTAATGGTTGAGTATATCCTGAGTTTATCTTTTTGTTTGGATTTTACAATATTTTCATGCCTGATTTTTCAGTGTTTGAGTTTTGATGAAAATCTCTCTTGGAACTGAAAATGCATTCCACCCAGCTCTGGGATATTTTGTGCTTCATGTTGTGTTGCTGAATTTTGTCATCAACATAATAATATGTTCCAGTAATTATACTAAATGTATACTTTATGATTTTTTCTTCACCTACAGCAAGAGCAGTATGAGAGTACAATTGGCTTCAAACTGCCCAACTACAAAGCCTCTAAGAAGTTGTGGAAAGTTTGTGTTGAACACCATACCTTCTTCAGGTGAGAACAGGTTGTTTGCCCTTCTCTGAATGGTCACTACCTCCCTGCCTAGCAACAGAAGCCACTCTTGGATTCTCCATCCCATAGATAATTGGCTAAGTGGCCTCTGCAGCTTAGCCTCTCAGGGTAATTAGACTGGCAGTGTGGCAGTTTAACTAAAGAGGAGAAACCACATGCCCATGCTCCTGAACTTAGAATTACAAATAAAAAGTTGTTTTCTTTCCTGACAAAGTTGTCACAACCATGGTTACATAACATTTGCTGTCTGTGAGCAGTGCAAAATGCCTTGTAATGTGATATTTTCCCTCTGTGTGGGTCTGTCACTTTGATGAGATTATCTCAGAACCCTCAGTGGAGACAGACTTTTCTGTCAAAGTGATTAAATGGGGGGTGGCTGAAATTTTAAAAAGTATGTGTATGTGGCCTGCAGGGTTTCAACAGTAGAGCCCCCCTCTTCACGTCGCTTCCTTGTGCTGGGCTCTAAGTTCCGGTACAGCGGACGAACCCAGGCCCAGACCCGCCAGGCCAGCTCCATGATTGACCGCCCAGCTCCTCGCTTCACACGCTCTGCCAGCAAGAGGCTGTCCCGTACCTTAGATGGAGGTATGCATAAATGTGTGGGTGTGTGTGTGTGTGTGTTGGTGGATAGTCTTTTGTGTGGGTATCACTGGTATTGTGCATGTACAGTATTTGTGACAGTTGGTATCTGTAAATAAATGCACAGCCTCCAGTTCACCTCCGATTTAACTTGTCTCACTCTTGCAGCTGGAGATGATACTCTCCAGTTCCTGCAACAACTCTCAGTCTCAAACAGGCCTGAGGTTGATGATTGGTTCATGATGCTGGAATCTGACAAGCCGAAGCCTTTTCCAGAACTGTCAGGTACCAGGAAGTGTGTGGAGCCCCATCAGAGCTTTTTGCGATACTAACATTGGCTTTACTCTTGCTCGCTAACAGCCGTAACGCATGGTTTTTCGTAACCATTCACTCAGGTTCATTTGCTTTCACACGC
This sequence comes from Myripristis jacobus, assembly GCA_900302555.1. Lineage (NCBI taxonomy): Eukaryota > Metazoa > Chordata > Actinopteri > Holocentriformes > Holocentridae > Myripristis > Myripristis jacobus. The sequence continues at coordinate 6,941 of OMLB01061430.1, forward strand.
CTAAGCCTTGAGGACACTGTCTTTCAACTGCAGCACAGATCATTAACTTAAGAGGACAGTGACCTAATCTGACCCACAGATGATGGCTCTCACCTTGTTCTTTCCCTGGCATTATCCCAGGGAGGCTTTAGTCACCATGGATTTCACTAGAGAAAAACAGGAATGTTTTTACTTAGTATGCACAAATATACTTGTGTATTTTCAATCTTGAGATTGGTCTTCTTCATTTTTTTACAGTCACAGAGGCTGCTGCTATGCGTGTGTCTGTGTTTGTGTTGCACAGCAAATTTCAGTTGCTGCTATGCTTGTAGCTATTTTGTGCTACATTTTGAATGACTTACTCACTTTTACAGTGACTTTTTGCACATTTTTGCACTTTGCCAAAAAACAGTGGCCTTGTTTCGCCCTTTGTATCTGTCCTTGTTCTAAAGCATGTGATAGGTGTTCCAAACACAACTCACAGATCAAAGTGGCATGTTGAACCATCTTCCATTCAGCTTTGTACTCACCCCAGCTTACTGGACTCATAGCAGTCTGTTGCAGTCATACTGTACAATTGCTTGGCATTTCGCTTGGTCAAAAACACGCCCACTGCACTGTCGAATGTCGCCTTCATCTCTCCAGCAGAGCAATTACATAACAGCCATCACCTCATCATCTCTCCACAGCCAGTGGGGAGTCCTTACAGACATTTACACAGTCCTGGGAGGAGGGGCAGTCTATTCAGACATCGACAGCAACCTGGCAGGAAACTGAGACTGACCAGGCTGGCTCTCATACCTTCACCCAGACTTTCAGTCGGTCACAGCAGGGACTGACATCTGATGAGCAACAGCAGGGGAGAACAGAGGATGAGTGGTCTGTCCTGCTCCATCGTAATCCTTCTCTTCCCTTTGTGCCACCCTTTGATAGTGTAAAAAAAACAGGTATCTGCTGATCTCTATACACATTTTGATCATGTTCCTTGTATGCCTAATTTCAAAGTTGGCCACAAGGCATTCTGCACCTCTAAGCGTTGTTTTATTATGCTGCTCTGAGAAGGATTGTCAAAGAGTTTGTGTGAATTTTCTTGTAAGGTGTTATGGCCAGTATGTGTTCTGGGTATGTTGGTACCTACATAAATGCTGAATTATAGAACTGTTTCTCTGATGTCAGCTGAGCCCAGGTATGCAAGAAAGAGCTCTGGAGCTATGGACCAGTTATTACAGCCAGTGCTCAAACAGCAAGATGACTGGTTCCAGTACCTTGACTGCACCCTCACCATACCCTCACTTGAGTATGTCGACAGACCTTCATGTGAGTTTCTTTGTGAGATTTTGGATATATTTGTGGAGCAAGATGACTAGCAGCCTCGCTCTGTGATGTGAAATGATTCTATCTTATGATGACTACAACCAGTTTAGCTCCTCTCATAGTTTAACTTTACTCAGTGTTCTCTATTCTGCTCCTCCCAGTCTCTGTCCCAGCCCAGCCTGAGCCCCAGGAGACGGATGAGCAAGGAACAATTGTGGTAGAACAGAAAGAGACCACTGAGGAAGTCATTGTGAAGCTACAGGAAACAGTGACCGTGGTAGACAAACTGAGAGAGGCGGAGGTTTTGGAAAAGAAGCTGAGGGAAGTGAGGTTTCTAGAGGAGAGGCTCCAGGAAGTGGACGAGCTGGCAGACAAAATCCAGGAAGCAATAGAAGAGGAATTGGGGAAAGAGGAAGTAGATAAACTATGGCAGGAAGAAAGAGAGAAGGAGAAAGACGTGAAACATGTCAGATTCGTAGTAAAGGAAAAATCACTGAAGAAGGTTGAGACAAAGGATGAAGGTGAAGTAGATGAGTTGGAGGAGCAAATAAAGGAGGTGTTTTTAAAGGACTTGTTGCCTGAGGAGGAAGAAAGCAAGGTCCAGCAAAAGAGTGAGAAGGAGGTGATAGATGAGAATCTGAAAGATGATGGATTAAGAGAGAGGGTACGCCAGATAGAAAGGGAATGGCAAGAAGAGATCGAGGAGAAGTTAAAGTCTGAATCTGAAGATGCCACCATCACCACCACTACCACCATCATCTCTGTAGTGCCAGTCCACAGGGTGGAGAGAAGGACTAAAAAGAGAGTGACCATTGTAGAAGAAAGATGGCAGCAGAGGGATACAGAAGAGGAGCAGTTACCGCCTATTCTGATATCAGGGGAGAGGTCAGAAAAAGAGGTGATATGGCGTGAGACGGAATATCTTGAGGAGAAAATTGAGAGAGAAGTTGTAGAGGGGCGTCAGGCTGAGGATCTCAAGGATGTCTGGTTCATACTTTTTGAGCGCTCTCCATATGAGGCTGTTGTGAAACCATCAGGTACAGTATGCCCGTGTGCAATCAGCTTTTCATGCCCGCCTTTAAAGAAAATCCCTAATGTTGCCACCATGCTCAAACTAACTGATTTTTGCATCAGCTACACTCACATTTTAAGAGTCAATTTCAGAGTTTTAATACATGATCCGATGTCGCAGCTTGTTATTCATCTTAACTGACTTGCCTCAGGTGCCTACTAAGACTTTAACACCCTCTTTAGGTTTGACAGGCACCATGTAAACAGGGTGGAGCTCTTTTCTTGTTGATTGCTCTTCCCTCACGCTTAAAATTCTTGTTCATCTAGAAATATGATGGCCACCCCTGTGCCTTGCTTTTGTTAATAATGTATCTGCTCTATGTTTGGTCTTATATGACATTAATCAAAGGGCTTTCAGTGTAAGGTACAGTTTTTGGGTATTATAGAAGGGGTAAAGGTAGAACAGGATGGGAGACCTGCCAAAGCCAGCTATACAGATATGCCAGGGTTCCTAAGCATCCCAGAAGATCTTGAAGTTTGATATCTGAAAAACTAATATACATAAAACAATATACTAACACATTTCACACATAGCATCCTCTCACCCTTCATGCTCCGTCTCGTACTGTCAGCTTTTTAGTACTGCATGTTTCCTCCTATGTTCAAAGATTGTTTCCTCACTCTTGCCAAATCAGTTACCATGATGGAGCGTTCTCAGATGGAGTTAAAAGAACATTTTACCTCAAAGACTGAAATTACAACAGTTGAGGAGAAAAGAGACGTCATTGTTGAGCAGACAGAAATAAGGGAAGAGGAACCAAGACCAGCCCCAGAAATCCCACCATCGCAGACCTTCAGGGAAATAGAGGATGACTGGTTTGTGTTGCTGGGTGTTGTTCCCAGGGAAATGGCTTATGTGCCACCAGGTACTGCTCAAAATTTGTCATGTTGCTTTTCTGCCATATCAAAGTGGCATTGCACTTGCCAGTTTTCTCGCGCTTGGTATTGCCGCTTGTGTTTAAAAGATTGTTTCTTGACTCTGTTCATATCAGTGACCTTAAAAGAAGGTGACCAGATGGATGCAGAACATGTCACCTCTGAGGCTGACATGACAGCAGAGAGAGAGGAGAGAAGGGAAATCATAGTTGAAGAGCTAAAGACAAGAGTAGAGGAACCAAGACAGTTACAGGAGATCACGCGACAACCAGTGCCAGAGAGAGAAGATGATTGGCTTGTGTTGTTGGATGTTGTTCCCAGAGAAACATCTTATGTACCACCAGGTATTGCGAAATTCCCCCTAACTGCTTCAACAAGTCATAAGTAACTCCCCGGAGTTTTACAGATGCTCATATTCTTAAAGCACCTTTATAGTTTGTATAGTTTGTGTCTAAGGATTTTTATCTCTTTTGTGTTAGTTGCTGTTGTGGAACGTGTTCAGGTATCTCAAGAAGAACGCATCACTCCGGTCGAAATAACAACAGTTGAACAGAGAGAAAAAAGAATGGAGGTTGTAGTAGAAGACATAGAAATGAAACAAGAACTAAGTCCCAAGCAAGAAATGGTACCACCACCACCTGTGAGAGAGAGAGATGATGACTGGTTTGTGCTACTGGATGTTCCCCCTAGAATTTCAACATTTGTACCACCAGGTATTAATGAATCCTCCAGTGTTGCTTCTCAGTTCCACCACAAACACATACATGCTCAATGCTAAGCCATTTTGGCTCTTGTGTCATAGAATTTTTTCTCCTTGTCATTAGTCACCAGGGAGGAGTATGTTCAGGTTTATCCAGAAGAAAGCGTTTCTACTGTGGTTGAAGTGAAAACAGAGACCAGGCAGGAGGTCATAGTTGAAGAGATCACGGTGCAGAAAGGGGAGGTCAAGAGGCAGATTACTCCACAGCAGCAAATATCCCCACCAGTGACAGAAAGAGATGATGACTGGTGTGTGCTGCTGGATGTTGTTCCCAGAGAAGGTTCCTATTCACCTCCAGGTATCCACATCCTTCTAAACTTCTTTTCCACCATTCTATCAAACCAAAGTGAAAAAAAGAAATTAACAGTGTGATGCGCAAACTAATCAGAGATGGCTTCCATTGCTGGCCAAATCAACATTTATGGCTTCTGTTGCACTTTTAACATCTGGTGTGAGTCACAGTATGACCTGGTTTCAATTCCAGTTTCTCAAGCGGTACCGTACCAAGTTTATCCGGATGTCCCCCAACCTGTAACTGAAGTGAAAGTCATAGATCAGAAACCGGCGCTTGTTGTGCTGGAGCAGATTAGCCAGCAGCCTGCGCAGCTGCTGCGTGAGAGAGATGATGACTGGTTTGTGCTGCTTGATGCTGTACGTGAGGAGACCATCATAGTACCACCAGGTATACGTCTTGTGGCATTATTTGCTTTCCCAGTCACCAAAATTATAATGTGTAATCTTTTGCCATACTTGGTGTTTATGATCATTGGCACACTCGCAGTGCTCAAAATTTTACTCTTTTACTCGTTCTTCACACATTTAGCGTTTAATTTGTGAATATGCTGGCGTCCCTCAGTTCCTTTGACTTTTTTTCTCTCTGTGCCAGTTGTTCCTGTTAAAACTGTTGAGGATGTGAGCAAGACCTTTGTGGCTGAAGTGACAACCACTGAGACTAGAACATGGAAGAGCATGATAATTAGTGTGGACAGCAGGCAAGAAGAGACACGTCGATCTGAAACTAAAATGGTGCAAATTGCACCATTGTCAGAGAGAGAAGATGATTGGTGTGTCCTATTTGACGTCATCCGTGAAAAGCCTGTTGTCGTTCCACCAGGTACCTTTCTATTATCAAAGGCTCTCTGTACACTCACCTTTCCCCTGCTAATTCAAGGCTTATTTAAGCGCTGTTTATGATGCATGGTTACCAAACCGGCCCGACTGAATAAGTGATGTTTTTGGTTTGCTTCCATCACTGAACAGCTGTATCAGTAATGAAGTTTTAAATCAGTTTTCAGCTTCTTTTATTGATGAGTTTGGAAAGCATTTTAATAACCCATATTCTTCTGTATCAGTTGTTTCGGTTGAGCGTGTTCAGGATGTGGTGGCAGTCCTCGAGCCAAAACAAGAAGTCCGTGTAGAAGTTGTGAGACAGCCTCAGGTGATAGTGGAGATAAAACCACCACAACCAAGAGAGGTGGATGATGACTGGTTTGTGCTCCTAGATGTTCCAGCTAAAACACCAGGTATTGCATTGTTTCATGTGTGGCTGTTGCTATAATATGAATAGGTCCAAGATTGCCATTGTTCCTCTGCTAACATCTCTTGATTAGTGACAGAATAATATACTGTGTCATAGAGTTGCAAATGTCTCTGTTATGATCACCAGTAAATAGTGATTCCAGTTCTGTATTTATGCATTTAACCAGTAGCTAGCAAATTTGTGAAGTATGTGCTACAGAAATTGACAACTATGCATCAGAAGATGGTGATAGTGGTGGAGGAGAGACATTAACAAGCAGCCCTAATGCGGAGTGAAAGGATATAAATGGTTTTAGCTAAGTGGAGCTACTCTGGGAGAATCTAGAAAGTTCCCAACAACTTTTTTCTGTGCTTCATCTTACTGCGTTTGAGTTTGATTTTATTCATTTCGTGTGTGTGTGTGTGTGTGTGTGTATGGTCTGCCTCAGTGGCTGTGGCTGAACCATACAGTATGTATCCTGAGGTAAGGCCCCCTAAAGAGTTTGCAGCCACAGAGCTGAGAGCACAGAAGAGAGTAACTATAGTGGAGGAGAGGTGGCAACAGGAAATGATACTGCAGCAGAGGCTGCCTCAACAACTGAGAGAGGTGGAAGATGATTGGTTCATCCTTCTTGATGTGGCCCCTAAGAAATCAGGTACCATCACCCTGCTAAAATTAAATTCCCAATGATTATTATGCTAATCATTCTCTTGAACACTGGACATATATGGTTTATTTATCAATACTAACATTCTGAAGTTGTGACAATGACCAGACAATATTCACTTTTTCCCCCAATACAAGTTTTCAACATTGAATTATTGTGATAAGATTAGATGTTCACTCCTAATGTTGAATTGCACCACTTTGGCCTCAACATCCATTATATCTTTATTTACGGGTTTCAATTGTTCACTGTTGCACTTAAAAAGCAGGTGGTTTAAATATTTTGCTCAGTGTTTTCTTTGTGCAGAATCACCTGAGAATGGTTGTGTTATTTGTGTTAGTTGCTGTCCGTGAGCGCGCCCCTTTCTACTCTGACAAAAGACGAGAGGTCAGAGTTCCTGCCACTGAGGCCAAAACCAAGATTGTTATTCCAGAGAGGAGACCACTGTTTGAGGAAAGGATCCTGGAGGAGAGACGTCCGTTTACAAGTAGAGATGTCACAGATGATTGGTACATTCTGCTAGATGTTGACCTCAAGGAGTCAGGTATTTTTATCGGTTGTGATTCTTTGTTCTCTTTCAGATGCACAGCTCACTCACAGCCTTTTTTTGGCTTCTTGGAACGCATACTAACATTAAGTCAAACGTTTGCAGCCCTTCTGTAATATACCGTGCCTTCTCTTCAGAAGATGATGTGTCCAGAGATGGAAAAGCATGTTCACCATTGTTCACTGACCTCTCGCCATGCTGTGTTTTGCATTCTGAAGCAAGGAACGCTTTCTTCATCTCAGCATTTCAACATCTCCGTCACCTTGAGCTTGAAGGCTCTTTGCAGCCTCCTAACATCTGCCTTTGTATCCATCACTGGAGTTTGAGCGAGAATAAATAACCATGCTTTTGCTCTCATTTCGCATTGCGGACATTCGCTTCCAGCTCACCTCAAATTTTGCCATGTGCTGCTAATTTTTCATCAGGATGAATAAAGCAATTAAGGTATAGTATATCCCTGCATTGTACGCACTAATATAATAACATCAAGGCTCCAAACTGACCGTAAGTATGGCGTGGCTGTTTGCATTTATGTGTTTATTAGTTTTATTCAGAATGGTGTTTTTACTGTTTGTTTGTTTGTTTGTTTTGAGACTATTTCTGTGTGCAGTTTGAAAGGGGGGTGTCTGTGCATTCCAATGTTACCCCAGCAACTGTGTGAGCACATTGCCTTTCATTTACATTTGCTTTTTCTCTCTGTTTTGTCCAGTGGTGGGCACACAGAGGGGCACCCGTCCAGTCAGCGCTCCAGTCTTCTCCCAGGCTGCCCTGGCAGAGGCAGGGATCCCTGTGGCCCTCGACCAACCCCAGACCTCCACTCCTATAAAGACCAGCCGCAAGGAGGAAAGAAAGCTGGAGGTCACTGTGGAAACTGTGGAGCCCCCAAAAACCGAGACTGCGGCTGAGGTCAAGGTATTTGAGTTCTCTAATCACTACCTTCTGACACGTAGTTTGTGCAACGCAGTTCCAATGAAAGTGTGATATTAACTGTTCAAGTATACCTTTGTATCATATGTAAGTAGATCTTATCTGGATGGCTGGTGCAATACAAGTATTGGATGGTTCATGTGTCCTCTTAGTGATAATCTGAATATTTTAATTGAAGTGAATGGGAATTCTGAGTGTAAATATTTAATATGATCTTAAGTAATAAAAGTACAGAGGGGAGATTTTTCTTGGAGTGTGAACTGTGTCTCTCTTGCTGCTGTAGCCAGCAGTGGGGAGGGACCAGAGAGAAGTAGCCTCTACACTGGTACCCACCATCAATGGGCACATTCAGCTTCAGGTTAGTGTCAGACACTGGCCTCATGCATGTTGCCCCTCAGAGTACTGGTTTCCACTATGGCTAAGCTGTGAATGTTGAAGCCAAAGGATGCTAACGTGTGTCCTTCTCTCTCCTCCCTGGGGTAACACCAGTCTGAGGAGACGAGCACGGAGGCGGTGCGAATGCGCAAGGTCAGATTCTTGGTGTGGTATATCAGGCGTGTTTCCATAGTCATCTCTCCATCCCCATTCTGATAACACAGAGCCTTTCATCCAGCAGACTAATTTCACCCTCTCCTCATGCTCTGCTCCTGTACTGTTACATCTATAGTGACATCCCCATCAGGTTCGACCCACGTTTTAATGGATAAAAAAAATGTGAGAATGGATCAAATTTGTGAGCAGTGTGCACCTGTAATTGCTGTTTTGTCTAATGTAACTTTAGTATGAACTGGCTGTCTTCTCAAGATATTTATTTTACACAAATTAGCCGTGTGTAAGGTTATAGGAATTAGTGTCCTCTCATTGCTTGCTGCTGTTGTTTTAAACCCTGGAATGCACATGCATGATGATGGATTAAAAACACTGTACTAAAACAGAGCCCCAGGTTCCCTGCTTTGTTACCTTGGGTTTTGTCATCTATGGTCTCCGTGGTCACTTGGCCGCAAACTGTTTTGCATGCTGTCTCTCCTCTTGTTCACTGTATTAGCATTGTAGAGAATAAAGTAGTAATGCATGTCCAAGGTGTGGCAGTTTGCTACTGTCACACAAGGAAACTAAAACAAACCCACACTTTTTTGTTCTTTCATTTTTCACAGAAAAGAGCTAAGAAAATTGAGGGTGACTCAATTTATATCAGACATAGCATTTTAATGTTGGAGGTTTGTATCCCTTCTGGAGATTTCGGTCTCTAGCTGTATTTTCTTGCTCTTTGGCTCACTGGCTGCTGTTCATTATCACGCTTGCATGTGGCATGATTCACACTGTTTTTTTGTTTTGTTTTTTTGCATCAGCATATTTGATTGGCTGTGTAGATTACTGTGATGATTTTCTTTTTGTGTGGCAATATAACTCTAATCCAGTGACTTATTTTCAGGAGAGTGCTGTTGAGCCTATGACAAATAATTATTTTATCAGGATCAGCCCCCCCCCAGTACATGCTCAGTTATACTCAAACAGGAACATTTTCCATTTTCAGTGATCTGTTTTTTTCCCTCCAGATCATCAGTATTCTCCTGCTCCTGCTTTTGCTCTTTCAACACCATCTTACTTCTCTCGTGTTATCCTTCTTAGCTATAGTGCATAAAGCTTTCACTGCAGTTTTGTTGAAATTGAAGCTTTTTACTATAGGAATGTAAACCAAAACAATTCTGCTCCGTCATACATCTCTGCTGTCATGTATGAAAATGATAAGACTTTGATGAACACTTAGCATTAAGTTGCTCCTTAGCACCACAGTAAGTTGTGATGGTTGCAGCAGTGGGTTAAGCAGTTAAGATACATTTCCATTCATTGTACTTTTGAGAGCACACTTTCAGTATAAACAGTATGGTAGCATGGGTGCCAATATCATGCGCTCTGCTAATTTAAGTAAGTAGGTCCATGAAGAACAACTTAGTGTTAAGTGTTGCTAAATACACCAGTGCTGCTGCTGTTGCTTTTGTCATTACCATTAAAAATAGACAGGTCTCAGCACTGGGGCTGCATCTGTGACAACTTGTGCTGCGTTTCCTAACATCACCTGTCTTGCTCTTTGATTTGCAGCCTCTTTTCCACATGTTTTTATTTTCTAATGCTGTTAAATAGACGCCCTAATGCTGTGCTGTGTATAACCTCTACCCATCAAGAAGTCAAAATAATCTGTAATAATTATCTTTTCTAAATCATGCCATTGACTCCTCATGAATGAGTGCCCTTTTTTCTTATGAATATATATTTATGATCTTGTGGCACAACAGCCAAAGTTGATTTGTTAATTTCATTGGTGAAACAAAGTCCCTTGTAATCTGTTGAGAATCTGCAATATGATAATCTATCGAGAACAACTGAGCTCTAGCCAGTTCTCAGTAACATTACCCTTCAGAGGTCTATAAAAGCCAAATAACCCTGCTTCTGCTTTGATGAATTCGTTTATTTAATCAGCAATAAATCAACACAAATTTCATGAGGTCAGCAGAAAAGTACCATGATCGCTAACTTATTTTTAATCTCACTTTTCCTCATTCCCTCCTGTTTGTTTCTCCCCTTCTCTCAAAACCACAAACATCTCTCACTATTCCTTAAACTTTCCTTTCCCTCCGTTATCTATCCATGGATCACCCCTCACCCTCACTTCATATCTCCCCTTGTTTTCATCTTGCCCCAATTGTCTCCCTGCTCAAATTTCTGGGCACTTTCTCCTTCACTCTCTACCCCATACTCTCTCTCTCTTTCCTCTCATTTCCTTCAAATAGGAGTTTGATAAGCCTCAGGAGGACCTGCTCAGGCATCATGCTAGTATCAGTGAGCTGAAGAGGAACTTCATGGAAGCCGTCCCGGAGGCCAGGCCTAGTGAGTGGGACAAGCGCCTGTCCACACATTCTCCTTTCCGCACCCTGGGGATCAACGGCCAGCCGCTGCCCAGTGCAGATGGGGTAAGTCCTCCATAGCAGCTACTAGACACCAAATCCCGGTAATTGCTTTATACTAAGTCAGTTCAGGAAATGGAGTAAACGACACAACAAATTAAATTCAATTAGACTAAAAAACAAAATCAGATTAACTCATGAAGTTGATAAATCCCTGCGCTGACTTGGTTTAAATGGATTTTACATACGTCAGTTCATCTTATGTTTACCATTTCGACTCCACATCTTTGGAGATGATCGTTTTGGATTTGAAAGCACCACTGCAAAGTCTACGTGTTAGTCTGTTGCAGTGTGAGCAACCTGCATGAATTTGTGATGGAACAGAAGAACCTGAAATTCTGTTGGATGTCTGGTGTTTGAGCAGGATTTTGAAGTTTTGAAATCCTGTGTTAACTTGAACCTTGAGGATGTTTTTTTGTCTACACTTTTAAGATGTGATTTCTGAACATGATGAAGATGCAAATCGAAAAAAAAAAAAGATTTTAGGGAGTATCACCCTCCTCCAGTTGTCACTCTTGGTGCTCTAATATTTCGAACATATTAGATTTTGTATGCATGTGCAGACCCACTCAAGGTTGTGGCATGTCGTGTGCAGCACATGCATGTGTATGAAGAATGCAGTTGGACTTGTTGAACAGTGTCTGTACTTTCACCTTTGAGAGTGATGTGGATGAGATGTCTTTGGAGCAGGCTCTCCACTGTCCAACCCAGTTGGTTCATCTTATGCACCGGATGCCTCTGAGCCTTGACTTGTCCTTACATGCACTGCATGACCCAACAGACTTGACGTGGAGAGGTTACTGCATGACCCTGTGAAGACTCCTGACTTTTTGCACGTTTTCACATTGAGCAGAATGTGGATTTTATCAGTCCCTCTCTCATCTCTCTTTCTCTCTCTGTCTCTCTCCTGCATCGCTGAGCTTTTTTCCTCCTACTTTCCATGCTCTTTGCTCTGTACATGCTCTTTTCCCCTTGCTTTTAATCTCATGCTGCTTGCTTCCCTGTTTTGTTTCTCTGTGTAGAGACAAGGCCTCATTCACAGTTGTGCTACAACTATTTCAGCCATCTCTTCCTATATTAACAGTTTTTACACGACTCTAGTATAATTACAGTGTAATTATCAATTAGCAATGGAGTAATGATTACACAGGCAGCCTTTTAGTGGCTAGACTACAATCACAATCCCCACATAGCTCAGATACTGTCACATGAATAACCAGCTGTAATATGATGAGGTTTATTCTGCATGCTCTTTGGCATAATATTCAGTCATCTGCAGCATAACTGCCTGGACAGAAACCACTTTTATACATTCAGTTAACATCTCCAAGCAGAGCATATTATCAGGACACATTAGACAGGGTGTCTGGTGGCCCAGAGAAGTTTGAAAAACAAGATAAATTATGTAAATTTAATTGGTTGAATTGAAGGTCTTTAAAAGTATCAAATATCATTTTTCAGATAGTAATTTTTCACCACATGATACCTTCTATGTGCTGCATGCCCACTCTTAGATTAACACAGTTTGTGAAACAAAATGCATGTGTTCTTCACAGCACACAAATGGACTTCATGTCCTTTACCAATCAGTTATTTGTTATTTTTTTTACCGACAATTTATAGTTTAAGAACTTTAATCAGTTTTGTTCTGTCGGCAGTAAGATGGCCGCCCAGCTTTACTGCTTAACTTTCTTAAAATCAATCATAAGTTTGCATTAATAAGTATTTTTACCTTTGTTTAAAAAATACACATATCTCACAAATGAACACGAGTTATTATTTGAGCTCTAATTATTATCAACCAGTTTCTCATTCTGTAGGAGCTTCACTTTCACTTTTTTTAAAAAAAAATGTGAGCAAACAAAATGAATCCCTTGTTTAAATAAGCCTTTACAAATGAGGAACCACAGGTGTGAAGTGGAATTATCAAAGGCTGCAGGAAATTGAAAATAAATAAATAAATAAATAAAATGCATGTTAATATGCATGTACTAGTAAAAATAAAGTAATTTAAATCCATTTTTTTTGACTTAAGACTTTTGCCTTAAATCTGGCTTGATAAGTTTTAAAAATTAGTTATTGCCCAACTTGGACTTTTACAGCTTCAGTTCACACCCACTCATTGCAAACATTTCAAATTTCCTCCTTTTCATCTTTCTTCCCTCCTCCTCCTCCTCCTCCCTCAGTTTGTCATCCGCCTCCCACGCGGCCCCCTCCTAGACTTCTACTCCAAACGGAGCTGAGGGGCCGTCCTGACCCTGCGGATGTCCCACACACGTGTGAGTGTGACCCGTGGAGATCGTACCCAGTCATCTACCCATCAACCTCTAGCTTCCTCTTCTCCTCCTCCTCCTTCCTCTGCCTCCTCTACAACATCACTGTTGCATTCTTCCTTTCTCATCCTCCTCTGCTCTACATGGGAAGCTGCCCTTTTCTGGCTTTTGTGGAACTAGACCATCACTTCCTCCGTGCTTCGTACTGCAGTCCAATATCCTTGTTTTCTCCAGCCACAAACAGACCTGTTCTCCAAAGACTGGTTAAGACTGGACATAACAATCAAGCCACTTCCCCTTTTACATTTTCTGTGATATCTGTTGGAAAAGACTCGCACTGTATACCAACATGTCTCCACAGCTGTCTTTTATCTGGAGAGTTTTATATGTCTGTCCACTTAGTCTGCTTTTGTACACATTTCGAGGTCAATTTTAGTTGTCAGTCATCTTTGGACATTGTCTTAGGCTTAGCTGATCGATGACACTGTGATATGTTTTTTGATATACACACTTGAAAACAGCAATGACAGACTTGATACCATCTGAGAATTTTACATAAAGTCTGGTTACTGGAATAATTTTTCAGTATTCTGTCACACCATGCAGTATTTTCTGCGATGGGAGACCTTGAGGCAGCTTAATACTAATACATATTAACCTTTTAGTCCTTCACTAGTGTAGTAAGGCATTACAGTGTGTAACAATTGCAATATATAGCAAGAGATGCCTGTTGCATGACTTTTTGACAATCAGTTTTGACCAAAAGAATAAAAGGCATTCCATATACAGTATCATATCTTTGTTCCCTTAATGAAGCCTGCATATTGTTATTTACATTTCAGATGTTTCATTGAAGCAATCTGTATTATTAATTATTAGTAGGATTATTATTATTAGTTATGGGTACCTACTGAAAGTGTGTAGATTGTATGCCATGTTTGCAGTATCCTCCCTCTTGGAAAAAAATCACAACAAAAACATTCCAGTCTGACACATAAGTATGTACAACCATGAAAAGTTGCACATACTTGAAATAAATGCAGCAAATATTTTACACTTAGTATCCAATTAATTAGGTATACGTCGGAGGTGTAATGCCAGGTGGGGCAGTTGTTTGCCTTCAGAACAGCCTGAATTCTTCAAGGCTTGGATTTATAAAGGTGCTGGAAATGCACCGTGTTGACATGTTAGCACCTCATTGTTCTTGCACTTTGTTGGTTGCACATTTATGCTGCAAACAAGCTGACCCAACCTCACCCCAGAGGTGCTCTACTGGGTTGAGATGGGACGATGATGCTAGTCATTCAAAGGGGCATGGAACCCAGGCAGAGGTAGATTTTGCTTCAAATAAAAGTAACCGTCTTGTGATAATGATTTTGTCCAGTGTAACATTATACTACTGAAAGTATCGCATGAAGAGATACACCTGCTGTGTCATTCAAGCAGTGATGAGATGGTAATATGTGGTCTATTGTTTGCCAAGAAAAACCTTTCCCACTACATTAGACCACTGCCGCCTTCCCATACTGTTGACACCTTGCAGGATAGATCCATGGATTCTTGCTGTTAAATTTACTTGTTGCCTGCCTGACAGCCACAGAACTGTGACTGACTGGCTGTTTTGTTTGCCTGCTTGTGTTTATCATACCAATCTCACTAAGCTTCATATGTTCGGCACTGACAATTGTACCATGTTTTCAGTGGCTGTTGTTGAGTCAAGCAGTTACTGATTCTCTTAACCCTGACTGCATGTTATATAGTTGTGCCTGAGTCTAACTAGAGGGATCTGCTTATGTAAATCAGAAGGTGTACCTAACAAAGTGAATACTAAGTGTACATATGTTATATAAATGAATGCTTATATCATGTGTTTAAATGCAGATAACTACAAATATTCTCAGTAGGAAACAAGTCATGTTTCCATTATTATGCAGTGACTGTGTTATGTCTTTTTTAGCGTTTGGGCATAAGCGCCATAAGGGATGGTTCAGATACTGAGGCTGCGCATGAGGAAACCAGCAGCAGTTTGGGCTTTTCAGACATACCCAGTCCCGCTGTGAGCCGAAAAAGTGAGCCTGATAGTGTTGAAGCCCACGATGGCCCTGATGTGGGAGAGTCATGTGATCAGGAAGAGAGTATAGTTTCTGAGACCTCCTTGGTGCCCATCGTAGAGGTGGAGATGGCAAAAATGCCGCCCTCCCATCACCCCTGCAGTCTGGCTGTAGATGAGACCCAGTTGAAGGAGGAGCAGGAGGAAGAAGCTTCATGTCCCGTGTTGGAGTACTCTGGGAGGATAGTTGGATCTTCCCCAGCCTCCTATTTCATGAGCGGTGGTCCCCATGTCATACGCTGCTTCCAGGTAGCCCCCCTGACATCCTCAGGGCGATGCTGATTTTTCTGTCTCTGCTTGACCTGTGTATGACTCCATGGCTGACGCTTGCTCACCCCTCTGCAGCACCATACAGACTAGCAAAAACAAAACTAAATCTAATCTGTGAATCTTGAAAGGTAGCATTTTATGTGTGCTGTGAATTTAGCTTGATTGTAACAGCATGCTGCAGAGGTGTTGCACTGTGGTGTGATAAGTTTTCAACTATGGTGATGGGATGCCATAGCACTAGGGCACTTTTCTGGCCCGCATAATGCTGTTTCTCGCTCATTGACATGGCTTTCATCCTCTATCTAATCCACTCAAGGCTTGAAATTCTATGTTTCCCCCTTTCCTTTCAGATTAGTTGGTGGTGGGAAGGGAAATAGCCAAGGAGTTCTATTGTTCGCAATGATGGTAACAATTCATAAATAAGTTAGATAAAAGGGCTGTTGTGATGACACTGGTTTTCACAGGGAATGGCTAGTAAGGAATGCATGTGTGAAATAAAATGGCTGCTGTGATGGGTGTGAGGGTCTGGTCGCTGCCACTCATGGGGCTATGCTCCCATCCACAGCCCCCTCTGGTGCAGACCCAGACAGTCACCATCACAGCTATCTCCAACTCCTTATCCAGTGACATCTCCACCACAGAGGTCCCTATCGTCCCGACCAAGACCATCACCTATGAGTCTTCAAAGGTAGGGGCTCCATTGCCTGCTCAGCCCAGATCTGTTGTTGCTATAGACAACCTCTATCTACCACCATTACTTTCTGTGGATCAGATGAAACCAATATTGGCTATACAGTAAGCAGGTCTGGGAGGACCAGGTTGGGGGCTCCAAGCTGAGCATGAGGCTGCACTGCACCCTCCCTGGCTAAGTTCAGGGTCACCAACCCTAAACTACTTTCTAAGCCGGCCTTGTTTGGTCTCCTTCTCAGGCAACAGTTGATGAGGCAGATGGGACCAAGGATGGCGCAACTCTGTCCAGCACCCGGACCTCTACCTCAGAAACTACCAGTGGCACCACAGTCACCACCACTACCACTCACATCTCCAAGGTCAGCAGTACAGTCATGCTCTGTCTCTCTTATTTCTTTGGGGTCTCTCCAATCTCACCAATATATATATACTTTTTGCTCCATCAGGTAGTGAAAGGCGGATCTTCAGAGACTCGCGTAGAGAAGAGAATTGTCATAACAGCTGACTCTGAAGCTGACCAAGACCAGGTACACTTGAATGACTTTATTTAACCCTCTGTCCATAACATATGACAATAGACAGAATACTGTGAATATAAATACTGTGAATGTTCTTTTGTATCAACATGGCCTCTAGCTTAATTTGGTCTTTACCAGTTTAGATTAAGACTAACACAAGAACACATAATGTGTGTCTTCCAGGGTAATGGCGGCGGTGCATCAGCAAAGTAACTGAATGACCACCTTCCTTTGCACCAGTGGCCCCTCCCCCATCCCTAAGTCAGAGTGCAGCACTCAGTAGGCCCTGGCCAACACACAGTGACCAGCTCTACCACGCACACATACCCACAAAATATTTCATCAGTCCACCTCTGCACCAAAAATGGTGCTTGATTAGATCCTAGTCTTAGTAATTTCTTTTTTGCAGCCTGGCTGCTCATTATAGGTAGAGAAGGGTTCCATAATGCTCTTGAGTTTGATGAAATGCTTATTTCTCATCCCGGTATTCAAAAAGCTTAGTTTTATTGGTTAAAAAAAAAAAAAAAAAATCAGTTGAGTGAGTTCTGTTTCATTTGCTTTTAAATGCTTTTATTTTCCTAGGTTGATACTTTGAAAGTTATTCAACATTTTAAGGTTCTGTTAATTTTATACAAATGCACTGTTTTCACTCTAGGTTAGACAATTTTCAGCATTTATTTTCCCTCAGTGTTGGTAGGGGAACATCAAATTAAATTCAAGGGAACTCCTTTTTTGTTTACTTGATGTCTTTTTAATTAAGGAGCAGACTTTTTGTTAAATGAAATGACATACCTCACATGGATCTATGTGAACAAAGATTCTGTGCTCAAATTTGGACAGTTGTTTGGCTTTGTTCACTGCTCAGGTAAAAGGAAACACAAAATCCTAAATATTTTCTTCCCCAGTTAGCCAACCACTAGTAGCTTACATATTATTGTAAATTTTGAATTGAAAATTGATCTATTTTGAAATGTTTCTCTATTTTATAGAATTAATGCTTTTATAGTATTTGTATAAATGGAGGTTTTTAAGTTATTCATATCCATCTACACATTGAATGGTAGGTTACCATTTTGTTTACTCTGAATTTTGAGGTCCCTGTCAAAGACCTTACCTGTCTTGCCTGACACCCTTAATCCATTGTCTTATTCGTTTCCTCTCATGTTCCACCAGAATACATCAAACTTTTCAGAATTTATAAATGACAAAGGAGTGCTTCCCTCTGCCCTACTTTTTGTTGATAGCGTTGCGTTCGTAACTGACTTGATTATACTTGGTTGATATAAAAAGTTTAACAAGCTTTGGTCTGTTATCTCAGGTTTTGATATTCTTTGTAAGACTACAGACCTCAATGATTGTATGGGGAATGTCCAAAAATGTATATCCAGCCCTACCTTAAATGTACATTTTTACTCAGCCAATGAGGTCAATAAATATGAAGCTTGACTGTCACAGTAACTATGCGTGTAAGAGGTGAAGGCAGCTGTCCCAGTGTATGTGGCTTTTCTCTCATAGGGGCACAATTTTTGTCTTTTTTACATGTTCTACTATACAGTAATTTATTTGTAAAGTAGGAACTGTTTAATGTGATTTGTTGTACTGTGATGTTTCAACAAAAGCCAGTTTCCGGGCTTCTACTACAGATGTCACAATGTTTATTATTGCATTCATTATTAAACAAGTTTGTAAAGCCTTTGTACCACATAGACCAAGTAGATTGCTCTCACTTGCTGTACCTTGTATTTTTTTCCATAGAACAAAAAATGCTTAAAATATATGAAAAACCTTTTAGATAGTATGTGTGATAGCAGCCATTTTTTAATAAACTTGAAAAAGCATTTGGTATTGTAGCTACATGAACAAGGACAACCCCCTTCAGAAGGAAATATGTAGAATTTCACATTAAGAAAATTAGGGATTTTAGACATTGGAAAATATTGTTGCTTTCTTGTGACTTATCCCTGTCTTTCTATGAAAAAATAAAATATGCATTATTTTGCATTTCAGTGGGCTGTGTTTGTGAATCACACTTCAGTTACATTAAAAAAAAAAGGCAAGAATGAGATCTTCATAAGAAATAAATATTTAATGCCATTCACTTGATTCATAGTGGATGCAGCTGCATTTTTGAGACCAGTCAATCAACAGGATTATCATCATCAACCTCCTGAGACAGAAAAAAGTTGTAACATGTTTCTAGACTGTAGTACCATAATGTAAACATAGTGTAGCTGCAAGTAGAGAATTATTAGGAATATGTTGATGTTTCTGGCGCATTAATAATGGAGATGCAGTCACTCAGTCATTGAAATGGAATACTGTAACTGTAATAAAATGGAAATCAAGCAAATGTGCATCTTCAAGACAGTAGCCTGACTTGCAACCTCTAATATAGAGTTGTGTGTTTCTTGTAAACATACCGATCATGTGCTTCTGCTGCTGTTATCAACAAATGATGCCCTCACCCTGAGAGGAGCAAAGCTTATACACATTGCAGCATTTGTTATGCAGAAAAGGCAAATGTGATATTATCCAATTTAACGTCATCTTTTAAAGTAACAACCCACTGTATAACTCATTAGGTAGACCTGTCTAGGACTAGTGGTAAGATTTCCTCTTAAATCCAATTACAAGGAATTAGCCACAATGCAAGCTATACACCTAAACCAAATCTCATAATGACATCACTGAACTACAATTACTTTTCTGAATAAGGGAAACAAGACTTAAATTTTATACAAATCAAGGTAAAACAACTGCAGGAAATGGGTGCTTTAGAAATTATAATAATGGCAACACATGTTTAACAAAGGAAAAACAAACTTATTAAACTGTAACTGTTACACAACATGAGAGGAAATGACAGGATCTAAAATAAGACCTAAATGTATCTATTGATGTTGAGATGAGTTGGGAGTTATGTACAAGCCTTTATTGGGATTACATAATCCACTGCTTCAAACAAGTAGTAAATGGCAAAAAAAAAGAAAGAAAAAAAAAAGTATGCACTGTCTTGGTCAAAGTTGAGTTTTAGCGAATTGTCTTCACTGGGCTCTTGAAGCTTGAAGCAGCTTGAAGCTGGAGTTGATAAGCCATTGGGTGTATCTTGAAACCATATAACCTTTAAGACAAACAAAAAAATAATAGTGATTTCCTTTTTGGGGCTTTAAAATGAGCAAAAATAATACTTGTTTCAGTAATAAACATATGTAAACCATTCTGCAGGCAATTAATGACAAGTGAGACAAAGTTAAACGAACCTTGGCACAAACTGGTTGGCTGGTCGTTTTGGACGGTACTCTGGGTGCACCATAAAAAGCATGTGGGGGAATCCTGTCCCAAAGTAGGCCCCGTCTGTGTGGTGGTGTCGGGAGGACTTAGGGGTGTACACATCCATGCACTTTGGGCAATACAGCTTCACCATGGCTTCTCCTGGGATGTCCGACAACCCTGCATAAGGCAGGAGATAACAGAGTGTAAGTGTTCATTAAGAAACGCTGCCAGTGGTCAAATATGGAACCCAGCACTTGTGTAAGGGTGGGTATGTTTAATGTGCATGAAATGAAAATGGTCGGACTTACCAATAGGAAGCATAGGCTGATTTTCACAATAGACCCTGGGGCAATAACCAAAATCCCCTTGTTGATACTTTTCCAACTGCCAAGAGCAATAAATTAAAAAAGCACTGTCAATGCTTCTCAAGGAGCAAAACAAGAATCCTAAATAAGATGGGAATCCAAAGCATCTGAAATGTAAACTCATTCAGTAACGTAACCTACCATCTGTGCAATGCCTCTGTTTGTGAGGATGTAGCGTGCATGAATAAGGCCATAGAGCATCTCTGCTGCCTGCTCTATCAAGTCGCTCTGGTTGGGGTTGTCTTCAAGTTCCTCATCTGTAAAATTAAAGTGATTTAAAGGATGTTGGGCTCACTTACTACAATTTACCCACATTTTACATTGCAACAAACCATTTTACAAATCACGCAGGGGACAAAATATTTCACAACATACAATCAAAGTCCCCCAAATTTCAAATTCAAAATTTTTAGTTCAAACAGCAGCTTTATAATGTTCTGCGGCTCACGAAGTAGTTGCCATTCATAAACCACAGACCTGATAATTCACTGTGTAAGGAAAACCTTTCCCCTGGGACTATTTTCCAGCAGAGAAATTGCTTTATTCCACCAACTTTCAAATCATCACCACAGCAGTGCTACTGCTTTTAGGAAAATTCATGTAGTTAACTTTATTATAGTGTGAGCAAAGTAAGAAGTTTGAAGTTCATTTTCATGTGATGGCGGACTGAATGGAATCCAAGGACTCGATAAAAGGTAGGAAAATTTTTTTAGCAGTGTTCTAAAATTTGAGTGCTTGCTTCAGGAAAAGGATTAGTGGACACGTGAAGTATCAGTGCCAGTGCTTGATCTCATTTCAAGTGGAAATGGCTGCTTCCTTGAGGTTCTCACCTGGCTCCAGGTCCAGAATCATGTCCAGAGCCTGGCGATAGTGGGGCACCTGTTCATTCAACCCTGTCAAGTTAAACTTGTCCTGTATGTAGTCTTCATCAACCTGCAAAAACACAATTACTTAAGTCAACAGCATCTACTATCTGTTGCTACAGCACACTGCTACAGCACGCATTGCAGCCACACACTGATGTCCTAGCATTGTATAAGAGCTTAAAAGGATTAGTCAGATGTTGCCAATGAAGAAAGCAAGGAGTTAAATTTAGAATTGGGTTGTGTGAGTGTTAGCCTATGGGACACTCCAGGGTCACACATTAATGCCAACATGACATTAGCCACACAAATCCCCGTCTTGGTATTTTAAGTGGTTCTCTTTGACATGTCCCTTGAGCAAGGCACCGATATGCAGCTTGCTCCAGTGGGATAGTTTAACAGTGAACATTTATAGCAGAGGAAGTGGCTGTATCTTATGTGTGAATGACCGCAACACCCCCCTCCTCTGCTTGACACTAAAAATGTGCACACATGCATTATGAGGCAAGTGTCCATTATTCATTGGTTCAAAGGAAAGTTAGGTACAACTTTTATCAACCAGCTAATATGT
The DNA here is from genome assembly GCA_900302555.1 of Myripristis jacobus. Taxonomy (NCBI): domain Eukaryota; kingdom Metazoa; phylum Chordata; class Actinopteri; order Holocentriformes; family Holocentridae; genus Myripristis; species Myripristis jacobus. Next base: position 28,497 of record OMLB01061430.1, read on the forward strand.
AGTGTTTTATATGCTTAGTATGTCACCAGGCATGTACTCAGGGCAATAAAAAATTAAGATAAGCTGTGGGAAAGCAGAAGTTTCCTTTACAACTGAGTGTGAGCTCTGTGCTTGGGAAATCCTGGAGACGAAAAACTGTGCACTCAGTTGTTTTTCCTGCTCGTTGTCTGACAGTAACTTTACATCAACTTGACCTCATTTTCCTTCTCAAACAGTGTGATGCTTCCTCTGAGCTCATCACAACAATTAGGCTGACTTGAGACTCAACAGACAGCAGGTCGATAACCAACCTCACAAAAGAACTCATTCCCCCTCAGTCCGCAAAACCAGGATATCCAAGACACCTCTTCAGAGCTGCTCATCCTCCTGGCAGACCAAAACAAAATGAGCGGTGCAACATGATGCATTTCACGTCAACACCAACGTCAAGTCGCTAACTAACGCTACCTGGCGCTGGCTAGCTACAAACCAGCAGCATTCAACACTGTGAGCTGGAAGTGAGCGATGAGATTAAGCGCATTCAAGACACAGAACTTTTCGACAGAAATAACCCCCTCAAGGACGAATAAACATTACATTTATATGAACGTGAATAACCTTCCATTTCCCCTGGTCTATTTAGCCTGATATTGCTACCTGCTAAGTTAACATTAGCTCCTGATTTCATGCGTTCAGCTTGGTTATAGCTAACGTTACAGCTCTACGGGATTTAGTGATGTTTAGCTACTATATGAATATAACTAATTATCTTAAGGCTAAAGATGACTGCTCACAAAAAATGCTTTTACTTACCCCTATATTAATAACATTAACTGGCAGGTTTGGCTAGTTTACGATTGTATGTTGGACAAAATGAGAAGTCTTCCGGTCTTGTCTTCCGGTGTTTTCAAAATAAAACACCTGACCAGGGCTCTGGAAACAAGCCCAAGACAGGGGACTTGGTCCTATATAACATAACATAATACAACACAACACAACATAATCCCCAAAACAGGGGACTTTACCTACAACAATGTGTATGAGAGAAGCCACTTGCTCAATTCATATATGAGTATTTATTAATTTATTTTGGATTTCCATAAGCAACCATTTCAAAAATATTGTACCTTGAAATTTTAGATTTTTCTTTTTAACTCTAAGACGTTGAATGAAACCAAATGGCTTGCTAAAAATGAGGAGTAGAGTTCAGAAGTTGCATGTAACAAACTGGCCAAGTAAACATACCAAAGCAAAACAAAGATGCTGTTGATTGTTGACACAATTCATCCTTTCAAACAATCATAAAAAAAGTACTCAAACTGTAAGCCTTTGAATGGCCATCTCATTTACTGCATGAAAGTTCCTTGTAGGACTACCTTACCTAAGTGAGAGCAGATCGGTCTAGGTCTCCTCCAAATCCAATTTAATAAACTAAGGAGTGACAAAATATTATTTCCATCTGAGAAAGACATTTTTTAATGGATCTGTCATGCAAACAATTCTGACATACAATTTGTGATACAGTGGTTCTGTTGTTACAAGTAGTCATAGTCTATTTATAACCCACACTGTGACCTTATCTGCATTGTGTAGGCTGCATTTTACTCTGCACACTAAAAATAATCAAAAGTCGCAGTGACAGACAGTAAATGGGCTCCTTCAGGGAAGGTCTGAAAAGGTCTTGCGACAAGGTGGTCCAGCATTTGCAGGTTCCTGGTCTTTGCCCATGCCTTCAAACATCAGGATCCTTGAACACAGAAAATGACATGTCATCTGCTGACATAAAATGCACTCCATGCTGTATAATAGACTATATTATAACATTTCTGAATTAAACAAACTTCATCAGGCTGATGTTTATGCCAAATGTTTCTCACACTAGGGCAGATTTATTTTTTTAGGTGCTACTTCTCTGTTTTGACCACCTAACTTGCTAGACCACTATGATTTCAAATATAACATAACCAGCACACCAAAAATGTGTATTATGAGTCAAAAACTATCAGCTGTTTATTTCAAATGCTTCGGGGGCTATTTTAATCTCTCTTTGACCCTAATCTTCCTGTGTTCTGGCCTATGGGGAGGCACTGTGCATGAGGTTATTTTCAAACTCACAATTTTAGAATTGCGTTTCTCTTCCCCAGCATCATTTTCAGGAAGTCAGTGTAGCCGATAGGCCTCGGCTTGTTGTCATGCGTTGTCCCACTAACCACCTCTGACATCATCTTTTTCAATTCCAGGTGAGTTTTGGCCACTCCTAATTTTTCCAGCATTCGTTTTAAAGCCATCATGTCTGTGAAGTTGATGATTGAAAGAAGTGAAAGTTATTATGCGTATTATCTGTGTTGACATGTTTGTCATAATTCAATAATGCAGGCTGCAATTAAAAGAAATGGTACAAATGACTGATCTGCAAAGCTCTGGTGGTCAAGTAAAGACATTAGTGCAAATTTACCTATCTCTCCTTGGTCATTAAGATCAAACTCCATATATTTTTCTGTAAAAAATACAAATAAAAAAATCAATAAATGGTTGTGTCCATATAAGGGAATATATTGTTTTACATGTCACATGTTAGTCTTTGAGTTCTCACTTTTAAACATTTCAAGCTTTGAAGCAAGATCTTCCTCTTCTGCATACTGGGGATCTGAGAGAAATTCCTTCAGAAATGAGAAATGAATAATAAATAAATTATTGTTATTATTATCACTTGTAGCTGTAGTTTTAGTGGTGGTAATAGCAGCAGCATTTGTATTTGGACTGAGCCATTGACTTTACGTATATGGACCATGCTTGTATCAAAAGGCCTGTCACTGATGTCTGTCATCGCCTGGTTGACCTGAAGAAAAAAAAGCCATGAACCGCACACACCTCATTTATAGAGCTCAGTTTTTCTTCCTGTTGAGACTTGATAATACCGTATGCTTTACCCCCTGTGAAGTGAACACCACAGAAACACAGAGATATCACATTTCATTCTGGCTCTGGGTTTCTAATCACAAAAGTCTTTAGAATCACTGTGTAGAATCATTCTATAATTATAAATTCGTTAGATTTTTTTTTTAAATGTTAGCTAGGACAAAATCACAGAAAGACACATAGGCAAATAGACATAGGAAGGCATAGACATACTCACCTTGAACATTTTTGTCCATTTCTGTCCACTAGAGTGAATAAAACAGAGAGTGAAAACTGGAGTGGGAGTGTTTATGCCCGAGTCTGCAGCGCTATGATGGCGTTTTCTGTAAATCCAGATAGAGGAGGAAGTGGTTTGTCAAAGTTTCAGTTAGCATGTGATCATTATAATGAAGTTCCCCTCTCGCATTCAGCCTGCGCACAGCAGACAGAGGTCAGTCAAAGTGTGTAAAGGGGGCAAACTGGGGAATTTACAAACTTTACCTTCACTTTACCACTTTCAGTGGAAAAAGTTGAGGTCAGTGGGCTACAATTTTATTATCCAATAGATAAGGTTAACCCAAAACTTACATGCTCCAAATAATATCTAATGAGACTGAAAGGCTCATTAAATTTTTGAGATATTCTGAAAAAGTGATTCTAAAATAAGTACGTTTGTAATTTTAATTATGGAAGGAAGTATGAGGTGCAAGGGGATCATCATGGAGATGTACAAGTATGCCTTTTGAAATAGGCAGAGATGTTACTGCTATATTGTCTAGAAAAACATTTTTCTCACAAAGCATAATTTTGAAAAATCTAAATAGTTTGTGAATAGATCTGTGAGCAACTTACCATGCTCAAATGGCTAATAATCAGTTGGCTGTACCCTTTTGTGCTCCATGTACCATGTGACACACCAATGACAAACTATTGCTTTGTAACGAAAGGTTGCCCTTTCAGGTATAGTGTTGAATCTTGTGCACGACTTAGAGAAGTGAAAATAGGTACAGCACAGACAGCAGACGACCAGCCTCTTAAACGATCTGCTGTCCGCTCACTTGGTGACACTGAGTGCACAGAAAATGGCACAATTTTATCTTCGAGGTCTTTCTATGTTTGTTCAACTCATAATCATAGCAGATTGCAGAGGTAAGTAGTATTTTCTTTATCAAATTCAAACAATGAACATGAACAGTATCCTGTTGTATAGTCGGTAGATTAAAGTATTATATATGCCAGCTGAGTGTGATTCAACTCAAAATATTATTATTTAATACTTATTGGATATGAAATGTAATAATATTGCCGGTGTTTGTCTGTCTGATATCAGATATTTATTGTGAAATTCTGGCTTAGACATCATAAATTGGTTCTGAAACCAAATGTTTAACTCTATACACAGTTCAACTCTATAAAAAGGTGCTCTGACTCTCCTCTTTATGTCTCCTCATTTTAAAGAAAGTCATCAAATAGCTGTGTCAGCCTCTCGGGAAGAAGATGTTTTCCTCCCTTGCTTTATACCGGCCAACACAAGCCCACAGAGCTGCTACAGAGTTAAATGGACAAAACATGCAGCGGATCATTCCACTAAGCTGAGTGTTATCCTTGCCAGGCCTGAAACACCCAAATTCCCAGATGCTGAACGTGTTAAGTGGGAAGGCAATGGGAAGGAAAATATGTCTCTTTTTCTGACAAGATTAGATAAATCTGATGAGGGACAGTACAGTTGTGAAATCTGGCAAGGATGGGACTGTATTCTGGTCAAAAACTTTTCTCTAAAAGTGAAAGGTAGCATTACGCCTTTTGTCCTCTCCATTCTTGCATCTTTTAAATTCTATTTCCCAAATGTATTACTATATTTAAATTTGATCACCCCTCTTTCAGACTGCAAAAGTCTTCAACCAGTGAGGGCAGCGCCCAGTGCACCTGCTGCCTTGCATTGTCCAGTGGACAAAACACCAGGACAACACCAGCCCCAAAATGTCTCCTGGTCAATCCTGAAAGGAGGCACCGAAATCCCAATATTACAATCCCCTGATGTCAGCCAGCTGAGGGAAAGCTTTGGACTGGATGGATTATCACTGAATATCATTTCTGTGAAGCTCGGTGTGAGTGGTTGGTACAGGTGCAAGTACTTGCTTGGTCAAAATCTGCGTTGCTTTGATGTCAAACTACAAGTCCAAGGTGAGATACTAAAGAATAATTCATTATTATCAGTATTACAGTTGATGTAATATATCACAACGATGTAACCATTGTGTTTCCTCTGTAAAGTAGAAGATGCTACCGCTTTCACAACGGATCAAGTTAGTACACCAGAGGCTGTGCAAGGTCTGATGTACAAGAATGTGTTACTTCTTAATTCATTTGCATCAGTGAGCTCCTATAGTGTTAAATGAGTTAAATGTTGTCAGATTATGATGTAAAAAAAAAAAAAGCTTAGCTCTACCTCATCTTCTTTAACAGTTGCAACCAGTGCAAATGTATGGACAACCAGGGACAAAGGAGACACTGGCCTATCTGCTGGAGTTTTGGCCTCAGTCATTTCAGGAGTTGGCATAATGGCCACACTGATGGTGGGAATAGTCATTTACTGCAAATGTTACATGCAGAGACTCACCCAGAGGCAGCAACCCCAGAGGACCTCAGGTGTGATCTATCTAGATGGTATTGCAATTAATCCTGAAGATGGTACTATTCCTCTTTAGACAGGTGTTGTAAATGCATGTATTGTCTCTCATTGTCAATCAGACGTCCATGTGCAGCCTAATGTTGACAGTTACGATACTATGGATTTTCTGGCCACAAATGGTAAGCACCATGTTGCTCACTGAATAGCTTATTTAGCCAAGGCATTGTGGCATTTCCCTCCTCAGTGATGTGACTTCATTTCACAGAGGTTACAGGCCAGCGTGTCAACAGTCTATACACAAATGTATGGGAGGAAGACATGAGTACTTGTGAGTATTTTCTATAATTGTTTTTCAATAATAATTTACATAATAATACTTTATCCTCATTATATTCACAAGTAGCCAAATAATTATATCTTCTCTCCTTTATTACAGTTCACTTTCAGTAATGTCAGTCCTCTCCACCACCTCAAGAGTGCTAAGATGACTTGTCTTTTTCAGACATATGAAGCACTTGCCATCCAATCAAAATTGCTTCATCTTCTCTTTTAACATTTATGCACTATGTAGTAACATACTGTAACAGATTTGAGAAAAAACACTTATTTTTCCTTGGACTCTTGAAAACACTGTTTGAATAACTTGTTGGAATAGATTAATCCAATCAGCTCTAAGAGTATGTCTTAATGAATGGAGATGCATTTACTTATCTTTCACTTATAGTTCACTCAAAGAGCAGTGATGTATGAGACATATTTAGTTGTCGGTCTGTCTTGCTGTACCTCTTGCTGTACTTACAACATATGTATGTTTTACAGATGTGAGAGTAATTGCTGAAACACAACCTTGAGATTACAGCCACTGAGGTTTATACTACTGGTCAGTACTAAAATGGAGTCAATAGGACACTTTTATTTAAAACTAGTTCACAGCCTGCAGTAAATCATAGAAACTGTCATTGGTGGTGGTTGCTCTGCCTTTGGGTTGACTGTGCCGGAGGATCTTCATGATCTAGATCCTGAATATCTTCATAGACATGAGTCTGTGAAGAAAAATGTAGAGTTATTTGATTAAATTTAGGACATAAATGAAAGCTTACCTATCTCTTTAGGGAAAGCAAGCAGACTGAGATTGTCAAACTATCATTGGTAAATGCAATTAAACATAATTAAAACCAATATTTCACTGAACATCTCTCTCAATGTTTTTTCTTACCATTCCAATACTTGACAGCTCATTTCCTGTAAAATCGAGAAGTAGCATTTATTGTTGGGAAAATTTAGGATTTTAAAACAATCTTGTGAAGTAGCTGCACAGATTTTGTTACCCCAGCACAGTACTTGCATCCCTTTTGTGCTTCCTCTTCAAGTACATGTAGAGTCCTCCAGCAGATGCACATAACATGAGCACTAGAGGAAGGGCTGACCATGCAGCTCCCTCTAGAAGAAACAATATTTTTTTTTTCAAATTATCACTGTTAACTATAGGGTGTATAACTTTTCATATGTGTTGACTTCAGTAAAATAAAAATCTACAGTTGAGAGTATTGCATACATACTGTTTACAGAGGACCACTTCTTTGCAGCCATTACTACACCCTCTCTTGACACAGCACAAGCAAGTGTTTCTGGTCTGGTTTGAAGACCTGAGAGGAATAACTTCGAGGCAAGGGTTTTGTTGGCAACAATTAAACTGCGCTGCCAGCCACTGTGGCTACTTCCGACCCAGGTTAAATTGAAGTCTTCTTCACATTTAGTAGCAGCACAGGTTAGCAGACAAGTCAGTGTGAGATTGTCTCCTCATGGGCCATAATCTGAAGTAACTAGAGAGACAAACATTGATAGAAATGTTCACAGCAGGGAGACACTGTAAATTATAGATCATATAATTCATGGTTTGTTTGGACACTTGTACAGAGTTTTAAAACTCACCATCTAGTGTGTGTGTAGTCGCATCTTTTTGATCACTTTGTTTTCATCATCAGGCAGTGAACACTGGTAGTCTCCAAAATGATTATGCCAGTGTTTTTATTCAGCATTATTCAAGAGTGTTTTGAGTTAGTAAGACAAGTAACTTACTTTGGAGAATCTCAAGTGAAACACTTGAATAGGATGTCCCGTCATCACAGGTGTAAAGTCGTGCATCATCTATCTCCAGGTGTTTTATATGTAGAGAGCAGTCCTTTTCAACTGTAGACCTGTGGTAGATTGCAGACGTCACCACGCCTGCGCTGACCACCTGAGAGGCTGATCCAAACTCTCCAGCCACGTTCCAGTTGACAGAG
>OMLB01061433.1:0-13162 GCA_900302555.1 Myripristis jacobus
GGAGAAAGGCAACCTGATGTTCTACCAAGAAGACCTGGAGGAGTGTGGTCTTGATGTCAGAGAGGCCTTGGTGTACTCAGGAGTGTGCACAGAGATCTTCAAAACAGAGTGTGTGCTCTTCCAGAGAAAAGTCTACTGCTTTGTTCATCTGAGCATTCAGGAGTTTCTCGCTGCAGTCTACATCTTCCACTGCTACACCAACAGGAACACAGAGGTACTGGCCAGAGTCATGAGGAGTGAATTTGATGACAATGAGCCATCGTTGGATATCTTCCTGAAGACAGTCATGTCTGAAGCCCTGCAGAGCGAAAATGGTCACCTGGACCTCTTTGTCCGTTTCCTTCATGGCCTCTCACTGGAGTCCAACCAGAGGCTCTTAGGAGGCCTGCTGGGTTGGACAAAGAGCAGACCAAAAGACATCCAGAGAGTCATCAACAACCTGAAGGAGATGAACACCTACAGTGTCTCACCTGACAGAAGCATCAACATCTTCCACTGTTTGATGGAGATGAACGACTTCTCAATAACTCAGGATATCCGAGAGTTCCTGAAGTCAGAGAACAGATCAGAGAAGGAACTCTCTGAGATCCACTGCTCAGCTCTGGCCTACATGCTGCAGATGTCAGAGGAGGTTCTGGATGAGTTGGACCTGAAGGCGTACAGAACATCAGATGAGGGACGACGGAGACTGATCCCAGCTGTGAGGAACTGCAGGAAGGCTCGGTTAGTCCTGATGTGAAATCAACATTATACAAACAGTGCAGAGCTGCTTCCATACCTGACACCGTCAGAAATACAATAAAGATATGTAGTTCTCTAAATATTCAGGATAAAGGATTGATTCTGAGAGAAAAAATATACTTCAGGCAGTCCAGGGTAAAATGGAGGCAACATGATGGTGATGCCCATCGCAGCTCACCCCTACAACACTTCAAAATCAGAGTTTATGCTGTGTAATTGAACTTGAGCATCAGGTTTCTACTGCTTGGTTTCTTCTGATATTATACACTGGTATGAAAAAGTTTGGGCACCCCTTAGGAAAATCACTGCAAAGGTTTGTCACTTGCTGTGCTTTTGAAGCAGCAACTTCATTTTAACATGTGTTATACCTTATGGAAACAGAAACATGTCAGTAGTGAAATCATTTTTATTGGTCCAACAGAAACATTTTTATGTGCATTTAAACAAAATAGGCATGTGCATAAATTTGGGCACTCCAAAGAAATAATTCCATTAATATTTGGTAGAGCCTCCTTTTGCTGCAATAACAGCCTGTAGACACCTCCTATAGCCACAGACAAGTCCCTGAAGTCTGGCAGGTGGTATTTTGGGACATTCCTCCATACAAAACGCCTCCAGTTCAGTCAGGTTTCTTGGCTTCCGTGTGTAGACAGCCTGCTTCAAATCAATCCTGACATTTTCAATGATGTTAAGGTCTGCGGACTGGGATGACCATTCCAGATCATTGTACTAGTGCTTCTGCATGAATTCCTTGATGGATTTTGAACAGTGTTTAGGATCATTGTCCTGCTGAAAAATCCAATCCCAGCATAGCTTCAACTTTGTGACCGACTCTTGAACATTCTTGTCAAGAATCTGCTGATACTGAGAGGAATTCATGTGGCCCTCAACTTTAACAAGGTTTCCAGTGCCTGTGCTAGCCACGCAGCCCCATAAAGCCTGGTACACACTACAGGATAATCTGGCCGATTTTTGTCCCGATCTCCCCCTTCCGATCAAAGCCAGCAAAGGCCCGATTGTCTGATGTTTGCAAACAACATCGTGTCTGATTTTCCTGTGGTGTGGGGTGTGTTAAGAGTGATTTTGTCCGGTCCGATCTGCTCGGAAGGCCTCGGAAGGAGAGATCGTAAATAATGAACATGTTTAATATTTGCGACTAGAAATCCTGTAGTGTGATTATTACAGAATTCAGTGCGTTTTTTTTCGCCATGCATACCTCCTCTTGTTCTGACCAAATAACTCTATCTTAGTCTCATCTGACCACAGTATTTTTTTTCCAAAATGTGTCTGGCTTGTCCAGATGTGCTTTTGCATACCTCATGCAACTCTTCTTGTGACGAACACTCAGGAAAGGCTTTTTGCGCATCACCCTTCCAATGAGGTTTTCCTGGTGCAAAGTACGCTACAACTACACCATCAGCAGCCAGATGTTCTTCTAGTTCTCTGGAGGTGGTCTGTGGCTTGTCTGTGACCATTCTAACTATCCTTCGCCTGTGCCTTTCCTGTATTTTTTTCGGCCTACCACAGCTTTCCTTCACAAGGACTGTTCCTGTGGCCTTCCATTTCTGCACTACATTTCTGACTGTGGAGACAGACAGTCCAAACCTGCCAGATAATTTCTTGTACTCTAATTCATAATAATGAATTATCTTAGTTTTTAGGTCAGTGGAGAGTTGTTTAGAGGCCCCCATGTTGCCACTCTCTAAGAAAGAACCTAGCACAAGCACAGCCAGCAATTGCCTATGTTAAACAGCCTTTTTCATTATCAGTTCCACCTGTCTTTATAATTGAAGGTCTAACGAGCTAATCAAAGCAATTTTGTGCTGCAACCTGTCAGCTATAAATCCCTACAGGTCTTGAAATGAATGTGATTAAACGGGTGCCCAAACTTTTGTACATCACATTTTTTACATTTTATTTTATTATAATAAAACTATGTAATGCTACTCTAAGAATTTCGGTCTGGAAAACACTCAAATGTCTACATCTCTGTAGGAAAACAAATCTTGTTACTGTGATCTTCTCTTATAAAGGTAGAGCAGATTATCATGAAATCTCAGAGGGGTGCCCAAACTTTTGTTACTTTATTGTTACGTTATTAAAAACTGGGAAATTTTTGTGTAATTACTTAGTGTAAGTTACATGTAATGCAATCAGTATATTGTACTAGATAGATGGCTGCTTATCAGTGTACAGTCTAATGCAGTTCAGTGCAACAGCTCTGCCATGACCTCTACCTTTTAAGAAAGTTTATAATCCAAAACCAGTGATTAACTGGTCAGTGATTAACCAGTCAGAAATGTAATAATTATTATTTTAATAAAATGTATATCTATCTATAGTAACATTGCTAGATATTTATGAGACTCAGCATTACAAAGCTTTAGCCCCCTGCGCTCTCCATAGACTGACACAGTATCTCTAAGGCTGCATCTTTTCTTACTCTAGTATTTATATCTTATATTATTCTTTTGACTTGATGCCTTTTTTCTTTTCCTCCAACAGCTCCTCTGAGAAATTTCAGACTATGCACACGAGAATGCCTTTCATTAATAATGCAGTGGCTGTAGCTCGGCTGCCTTTTCCGAGATGAATACAAGCCTTTTCTCGGCTAAACTTGCAATGAAAGCAGTGCCTTGAATACAGCAAGCGTCAGACCAGACACAGCTATCATTGGGTGCAATCACTCTCTTTATTCTTCCTCAATTTCCTGCTTAGAATGCATAAAAAATAAATTTAAAAAACATATGTACATAACATTTATTAAGACAGACTAAATCACACGCTCATAATGTACATACAGACACAGCTTCATGGTTTTTGGGGGTTATTGTCTGTGTCCTGGTCACTCTGTGACTTGTCTTCACTGGATTCCTCCACCACTATCTCCAAAGCTGCATCTCCTTCGATCTTTTTCACGGTCTCCCCTTTGGCCGCGAGAATTTCCTCAATGTTTCTGGAAGTACAAGGAGAGATGGCACATGATAAGCTTGGAAATGTAAGTCCAGTTCTTGGTCAGTCCAAGATGTCAACTTCTCTGCTGTGCATCCACTTCTTAAAGGATCACACCCAAGCTGTGCTTGTCCGCTCCCTCTGAGACTTTCCATCTACTCCTGACAGCCTAAATTTTTCTGTTTTTTGTCCTAGGAGGTGATTTTTTTCTGCTGATAGTGACTTTATACCTTCCAGTGCCTAAAAAAGCACCTTACACTTCATCTGTCATGTCTAAAGAAGATGAAGATGTTGCTGCTGTGTAAAATACCAACAACCAATTTGTTTCTACAGACATAAACAGATGACTTGACAGTTACAGATGCACTTTGAAATGCCTGTTAAAAAAGGTATGACACCACAAAACTGATATATAAATGAAATGAAACAATAAACATGGGTGGCTGTAAAGAGAAAGGCTAACATTAGAGTTAACAGGAATGCTTTTTAATGCAATTATGCAGTCATGTTTATGATTTTAATATTGTTCTGACAACACGCTCTTGTTTACACGCTGAACCCTGACCGACCTCTTTCCTTGCAGGTCAGAGAACCAGCCCAGGTTATCAGCAATAATGTGGTGATTCTCGCATCCCGGGCAGGTCACTATAACGACACCTTTGTGGTAGGCTATCTTGGAAATCCGCTTCATCGATCTGGTGGAGCAAACCTGCAAACAGAGAAATGTCAGGAGTTGGTTTTGTCAGGAAAACAGAGGCCCATTCAACATAGAAACCTCAGTGTAAGACAGAAAAGAGCTCTGTTCAGGATTATTAAACTATGCAGTAAAATCACAGGAGTGCAGCAGAGCTCCCCGTCTGACCTCTGCAGTAAGTTGGCCATAAACAAAGCTAACTCTGTCTTGTCAAACCCCAAGTCACCTTCATCGCTCCGGGTTTCAAAGTCTTACTTGTGGACTTGCACCTCAGGGTCAGCGCAAACAAGCAGTGGTGGAAAAAAATTTCAGATCTTTTACCAAAGTCCTGCATTCAAAATCCTTAGTCAGTATTAACATCAAAACATCCTTAAAGCAACAAAAGTAAAAGTACTCATTATGCAGAGTGGCCTATTTCACATCATGTATCCTGTTATTGACTATAACTGATGCATTAATGTGTTCATCACTTTCATTTTGCAGCTGATAAAGGTGGAGCTCCTTTTAATTACTCTATATACTGCTGGGTGGGTTATTAGTTTATTTACAATTTATATTAATCTAAATCTGCAAAGTAAGGAGTAACCAAAGCTGTGAAATAAGTGTAGTGGCGCAGAAGTATGAAGTAGTATAGCATGGAAATATTCAAGGTAGGCCTAGTTCAAAATTGTACTTATGTATAGTACTTGCAAATAAATATAAAGACACATTTTACCAACAGCAATTACAAGATGAGGAGTTTTTAGATGTACATTTTGGTTTTTTTCATCCTTGTTCAAAGCGTGTTGTTTTCCTTCCATTTTGACTTTTACTGCCATTTTTCAACACAGCATGTCTTCCTGAAGTCAGCTCTTATATTAAATTTGTATATTTATTAGATTACATGATTGCAAGGTTAGCCTACCTTGCACGTGTACACCAGGTGATAATGTGTGGACTGAATCCTGCCCAGGGTGTCTCCTCGGTGGCCCGGTGTGGTTGACAGTCCTCTGCAGGTGTGTCCAGGGTCATGTGTGTGAGCAGCCGACGCGGTGCACACCCCGCGGCTGGGCTCTGCGGAGGGTCCCGTCCTGCTGTCCGTCCGCTGTGCTGCGGCAGGACGGACCGCACACACAGCCCTCACTGCGGGAAATGACGAGCCTCTGTAGCAGCGCAGAGCCCGGCTGACCGCCTGCATCATCGCCGAGGGAGTCACGAACAAACGGGTTGCAGACACCTTTTTAAACCCCAAAATAGTAACTGTTTATGCACATAGTAACAAGCTGCTTCCTCAACGTGTGTTGTCGCGATTTGATTACGTCACCAGGACGAGGAAGGTGATTCCTTCACGCCTTCCAGCCCGTGAGTGAGCAGATGTCTAAATAAATATCAAAATAAAAACTTTTGTTAAATTAAGCACCTACTGGTGAGGAAAGATTCTCCACTGATGAGTCGCAGCAACATGCTTACAATTTACTAGGAATTATTACAAGTGGGCGGGGCTACGGAAGCCTCATTTAACAAGCAACTGTCAGTAAATGTCTGTTACTGGGCATTATACTATATATAGTATAGTGATGCTACTATTATGATAGAAGTAAGACCTGCTAAACCATACAGCAGGTTAGTGACTGATCAAGCAGGCCCAGTTTCTCCAAATGACAAATTAAAGGAAAAAGCAACAAGTGTCTGAGTAAGGTGCCTGACCACCATGAGCCACCAGAATGGCTTCAGTGCTCCTTGGTATAGTTCCTCCAAGTCTCTGCAGCCCTGCTGGAGGGATGCAGCTCCATTCTTCCAAAGGATATTCCCTCATTAGATGTTTTGTTGATGGAGAGCACTGTCTAACATGTCAGTCCAAAATCTCCCACTGGTGTTCAGCTGGGTTGAGACCTGATGACTGTTGATTTACATCATTTTCATCCTCATCAGACCGTTCAGTGAGCCCTCCTGTCCTGTGGATGGAGGTGTTGTCATCCTGGAGGAGACCAGTCCCATCAGGATAGAAATGTTACATCACAGGATGAAGGTGATCACTCAGAAAAACTTTGTGTTGATTTGCAGTGAGTCTTCCCTCTAAGAGGACAAGTACAAAATGCCCCCCACAGTGTAACAGAGGCAGCGGACCCCCTCACTGCAGGGGTCCAGCATTCAGGTCTGCAGCGTCCTTCTGGTGGACTCGTCCACTTGTCCAGAATAAGATGAAGGATGATTCATCTGACCTCATCACTTTGTTCCACATCTCTGTAGACAAATTTGCATTTGTCTTTGTAATGACAGGGCATATGCACTACACCACACCTACACTAATATGTAGATATCCTTCTCTATGTAGACTATCCTGTGGAAAAATGGAGCTCCATCCCTCCAGTAGAGTTTCAGATCTATAACCAGGAGCACTGAAGCTGTTCTGGTGGCTTGTGGTGTCCCAGCACCTTACTAAGACACTTTATGTTGTTTTCTCCCTTAATTTGCCACCAGTCCGCATGGATCAACAGGGGCTACAGTATCCCCAGAGGTGAGTTTGATTATTTCCTGTGTCACTTTGTTCTATAATTGAGTGATTAGACATTACAGACATTACAGAGCTTGGCACTCCATTAGGTAATCTGGAGTCATCCTGGGTTTTGACGTTTTTCTTTAATTAATTGCATGACAACATCCAAGAACGAAAAGGGTATTTGAAGCAGGATTTTGGTAGTAGGCCTCGTTCTACAGTGGCACAGTTTGCAACAGAATAATAAGATGAAAAAGAAAGAGAAGAGCAACCTTCAGTGCATGAATCACACTAATATGGGTCCAAATGTGTTGCCTTAAAGAATTTGTATGTGTTTACAGAGGAATTATAACACAAATCAACATGTTTGGAAATCTGGGTTGTGTATTTACATCCATGATGGCCAACCATGTGCCATGGAGGGCCAAGATAATGCAGGTTTTCATTACAGTATAACAACATCACTGGTTGTTACAGTTTCAACCACAAGGTGGAGCCTCATCAGTGAAGCCACCTGCTATATTTTGTAAGGAACTGAAAACCTGCAGACTTTGGTTGGACACTTGTGCTTTATTTTCTGTGTGATTTATTTCAGTCGTAAATATATTAAAACCATTCAGGAAAAGTGTTGTACCTGGATACTTTTTAACGTGCTGTTATTTGCTGTTATTATTCAAAGTAGACCTCAACGGTAAAACCAATAAGATGATGAGAAAATGAGTCTTGAAAGACAAATATTTGACACAATTTGGAAAAGGTCTCCAAATTATTTCATCCTGTGGTTGCAAATAGATCATGCATGACAAGGCAGAGAGCTATCATCCACCGCAGAGTGAACACAAACATTATTTTACACTGGAGTTAGGTATTACATTTGACTGGCCTGGACAGTTTAGGCTTTAATTTGTAACATATGTGGCAATCAAGAGCGTCAACTGCAAAATGTAAAAACTGATCTGGCCCACTGCACGAGGCTGCACTTCAGCTTTTACTGTGGCTATTGTTTTTAATATCAACAAGATAATGGGTTGTCATATGGGGAAGGACAAGCATGCCAGAAAGAAGGAAAATGATCTATTGCACACTAAGTTTATTATTTAACTGTAGATTCTGAGATATGCTATATGAATTAAAGCTGTATTGATGGAAGACGCTGGAAGTTACAACATATCTAGTAATATATATGGTTTCTCTTGGTCTAAATCCAGTCCTAAAGAGAAGTCGGGCTCTTCAAAAGACAAAGTGTGACTCGTTGCCACATTTTGCTCACAAACGTACTAACTGGGCCTCACTTTATTTGGACAGTCCAATGTAAATATCAAAGTTAATATCAGCTTTTTATCAGTTGAGTTACACAGTTGAGACAGTGTAAATACTTAACTTCATTTTAACGTGTCCAGTGTAAACACTCAACGTAGTTTCAGTTGACTTTTAACCAAGAATCAACTTTGCATCAGCTGCATTTTACCTTGGGTCAGTGAAGGTACTTAGCCTCATATCAACCTGGCCAATGTAAATAATTTGTTTTTTTTCTCGTAAAATGTACAACTTTATAATGACTTTATAACCAAATAACCAGTCGTTTGTGTTTTTTTTTACAACATGTTTCTGAAAGGAAAATCAAATGACCAAAAGATACATGGAATTAAATAATCAAATTAGTGTTTATTCCACTGAGCTGAATGGCATCATTGGGTTTTCTTAAAGTGATTTGCCTTTTTAAGTTCTTGAGTTCATTATGACTCTCCTCCCCATTCACATGCACAGTGTTCACACAACGGTTCTCAAAAAATATAGTTAAATATGAACGAGTAACATGACTCAAAGAGTGTCACATAAAGAAACGGTGGTCTAACTTTATGCTGACCTCTGAATTTTCAAAATTGAACTCTTTGAAAGAGAAAGTGGATCTGGTGATCCAGAAACCCCATAATGTAAATTCAGTGAATGAGGATCCACTTTCTCATTCAGACGGTTACATTTTGAAAATTCAGCAGTTAGAGAAAAAAGTAAGCTTTCCTTATGTGATACTCTTTGAGCAATATTTTTAATGCATACTTTTTTTTGCTGCTGTTTTGCTACTGTACCTCACTGTATCCGGTTGTGCCACATAACCAGCCACCCTCACCTCCACTTTCCCTTCTCTGTTGGCTAATACCAAAGGAGCAGGAGCAGGAGCATCTGAATGATAAGACCATTGTTATCCAATTTCATTTCCAACCACTGTAACATCTGCCTCTCTGCGTTAAGCTTCTTCTCACTCACACCTTCTACTTTCTTTTCTCCATTCTCTCCAACACATTCACCCTTTAATACCCCATTTTTCATATTAACTCGCGCTTTCCTTTCTTGTTTAAAGATAATTTGAATGCCAAACCTGAGGATGTATCACACAGTGCCATCATCATCTACCCTGTCATCCATCCTCTACCTTCAGTCCACATACCGGGAGTGTCATTCAGAATCAGAAAGTTGCACAGGTGGATTATTTCTTAGAGTTTATTTGAAAGACCAGTCATACTTCCAGAATCCTTTCCGATGTCAGTTGTTTTCCCTCCTTCTTCTTGTAATATTTAATCCAGTTGTTCTGCTCAGTCTGTTCATTTTATCTATTACTTCTGGCTGCTACTATCACTTTCAGTTGTAAACATGCAGTGCTTCAGTTTCTTCTCAAGCAAACTTTGACCCCTTGTCCTCTGCCAGCAGCTGGTTAACCTCTAAACTGCCTTGTTTAGCCACAGAAATACTCAAACTATTATCTTTGAGAAATTCCAGTCTGGTTTTAGAGCTCTTCCCAGCACAGAGGCTTTTCTCCTCAGAGTTTACCAGTGAACTTCTTTTCGCCGGGGAGCGTTATACTTGAATTGTTTTAAAACCATGTGACATCACACACCGTTTTATCAGGTCTTCAGATAAGACGGGTTGATTTGAGAGCCACCACCCTTCACATGTTCAGTGGCTTACTTTACAATAAAACCATAAAATGATAATGATAACTAGATTGGATGAAAAAGTAGCAGTGGTGAAGTTACAGAGAGTTTCTGTGTATTACATAGATAGGTCCAGCCCTCTAGGACAATGCCTTTATTCATTTATTTATTTATTACAAAATTTCTGGTCATTTCTGGTATTTTTGGGGGATTTCTTTCTGTGTTTTTTGTTTTTTTTTTTTAAATATATAATTGTTTCTGGGGTTTAAAAAGGAAAGATATTATTGCTGGTGGCCAATGCCTTATGTCATGGCATGTTTAGGACGCTAGTTGCAGCAGGACAAATGATTGGGACATATACATTTGGTCAGGAAAGAAGTCAATAATGTTTTTTTTTATCAAGCCGCACCTGGCCCCTGGCCTGAACTACTTGAGTGTCCCTCATGTATTGTATAAACAAAGCTGGACAATAATGAAGAATATAGACTGAACAGTAACAGCAGCAGAGCTAGTTCCCAAAGCTTATGTTGACTGAGTTGGCAGGAGATAATTCATTACAGGCTAGAGAAACTTTTCTTTCCAACAGGCCTGTCAAAGTGTGCAGGGCCATCCCTCATTCATTTGTCAGCCTTTAGTGGGGAAAAGGGAGACCAATGGATGCTTTCTATAAGGTAAAAATAATTTTAAAGGTTTCCAATTAAGCAGGGTCTAAACATGTATGGTGCTTTGATTCCATGAATCTGTGTTGGTGTTGCATAATCGCATCATTGTACTAATGCCTCTTTACCTTAACCCACCAATCTGTTTACAACAGCATGGGTAATGAGGTATGAATGACGACTGTAAAAAAAAATACTAATGCTTTATTTGACCACAATATTTTACTTGTGGTTGAGATTAGACTGTTGTTGTCAGCAACATAAAATACAGCTTGAGAGATTAATACCAATGTAGATACAGTATGGAGAAGAAATAAAAAAAACAAAATGTATGTTTGAAAACGAACTCATTCACATGCTGACATGACATCAGAGGTATGTGCATACGACACTAGGGGTTTAGAGAGAGGGGTAGATCATGCCTGTTTGTGACAAACCTGTTTCCAACGACCTCCCAGTGGGCTAAAGCTAATATTGTTGTTGCTGGAGGGTACAGTTAAGCTGAAGGGCAGTCGGCACCACTGACCTCGGCACACATGAATGTCTCAAGTGCTCAGTTTAATGAGTTGGCGAGGTGTGCTCCTTAATCCCTGCCAGGAAAGGCAAGCGTGTGATTTCCAGTCAGTTTGAAAGTGGGAGGCACAGACCCACCACCTCTATGTTACTGGTATTAAACGGTGACTTATATTCCTATTTATTATCAAGCGTGGCACAGTGATTCAGGGGCTGGCACTGTCACTTTACAGCAAGAAGGTCCAGGGTTTGACTCTGTTATATGTCTGTATTGTCTACTGTCTATAATATCTGGTTTATTTTATGATATGTAAAGCACATTAGGATAATAACAAAGTCATTATTTCAGTGTTAATTGCTTTTCAAAATGTCAAGAAATAGGGTTCATGTGACTTTTTCAGATAATATAAATACTTTTGCAGACGATGAGCCTTGGTGGATTTATCAGTGTGCAAGCTTTTTCTCTGATGTTGGTATAAACATATTGGCCGGATGATGCTGCTGGTTTGGGATCATACCACTCAAGAAGGTACTTTGAACTTTGATTCACTGGTAGATTCTGTGCCCAATGAATTGTAAACCTTCACAAGAATAACTTTTAAAAGCAGCCTATTAAGACAACCTTTGCCTCAGTGCTGCTGGTCACATTTGGGATGAGAACTTGTTGAAATCCTTAATGCGCAGATAAAGAAGAGCTTTGTGTAGTGTTGTTTGTTTCTTTATCAAGATCCCCATTACCTGACGCTGTCCAGGTAGGTTTCTACTGGCACAGAGAGATTCATGAAAAATCTGTTACATACAAAGTATCACCAGCAAAATGGGCTATTACATTAAATATCAAATTCATACAAAACTATTGTGTTTATATTACAATAGATTGCTTTAAAAATGATAAAAAATTAACCACTGTGTGTCACAACTATTATGGTTATGGTTATCCCCGACTTTTGTGGCTTTTGACTGAAGTCCTCATTTAAAATAACATCAGTAAAGTAGATTCATTTAAAACTGTAAAATAATAATGTGAATGTGCACATTAAATTTCACTGGAATCGGCCTAGTGATCTTATAGACAATTAAAAATGCCAAAGTACTGTACAGTCAGTATGAACTCAGTATTGAATAGCTTATCATATAGGTGACAAATGGAAAGAAGAAACAACATAAAGTGTCTTAGTAAGGTGTTGGGGCTGCATGAGCCGCCAGAACAGCTTCAGTGCTCTTTAATATAGAAGTCTGTGGAACTCCAACAGACTCCTCTAAAAGATACTGCACATAGAGAGAGATATCTACATGTTATAGCAGGGCTGCAGTGCATAAAGCCGTTATTACAAAGACAAATGCACATTTGAGAGCTGAGTGGCTCTGGTCTGCAGAGATGTGGAACAAAGTGATGAAGTCAGATGAATCATCCTTCACCTTATTCTGGACAAGTGGGCGAGTCCACCAGGAGAACGCTGCAGGCCTGAATGCTGGACCCCTGCAGTGAGGGGGTCCGCTGCCTCTGTTACACTGTGGGGGGCATTTTGTACTTGTCCTCTTAGAGGGAAGCCTCATTGCAAATCAACACAACGTTCTTCTGAGTGATGTCTTCCAGGATGATGACACCCCCATCCACAGGGCACCAGGGCTCACCGAACAGCCTGATGAGGATGGAAATAATGTAAATCATGATGCTATGGAGATTTTGGAGGGATGAGTTAACAACTCTCTCCACCTACATCATAAAACACCTCCTCCAAATGAGGGATATACCTCTTTTGGAAGAATGGAGCTCCATCCCTCCAGCAGGGTTGCATAGACTTACAGAAACTATGCCAAGGAGTAATAATAGCTGTTCTGGTGGCTCCATCATCTCACCAAGACACTTTAATGCGGTTTTTCCTTTAATTTGTCACCCGCCTGTATGTGCTATAATAGAGTCGTTCTCACTGGGGCAACACACTGAGAACTTTGTCACAAGGGGGAGGGCGGTGCTCTTACTTTGAAAACGGTGGTTCCGGTGCACTGTCGTAGCTTGACACGGCTCTCATGCCTCCTTCCACTTTTGCCTCTTCTCCTCGGTTCTCGTGCTGGCTCGGGCCGTCGTGCGACCGCAGCTCCTCGGTGAAACGTCAAGGAAATGTGTCAGCCATGTGCGGGAGAGGCGAAAGACAGCAGCTGTAAGAAAACAGGTAGGTGTGAGCTTGGGAGAGGG